>CM054182.1:26365000-26602500 GCA_028829895.1 Sinotaia quadrata
TTCCCGCTAGATTACTGCAACAGGAGTTAACTAGTCTGCTAGTAATAGTGTTCAATTGAATTATCTCCCACACTAGATTACTGCAACAGGAGTTAACTAGTCTGCTCGTAATTGTGTTCAATTGAATTATCTCCCCACTAGATTACTGCAACAGGAGTTAACATAGTGATAGAAGGAGTATGCTAGGCCGTGGGGCTGTTATTAGTGTTGATATCGAACTTCAAAATCAAAATCTCGATAATTAAAAGTATAATAGGCCCGTTTACAAGCCCCGCACGTAACAACTAGTAAAAGTTTGGTATAATGCATTATTATAAAACCACCCCAAGGAACCTCATAACAATTTAAAACTTAACTAATTTCACACTCACACTAATGCATTATTATAGAACCACCCCAAGGAACCTCATAACAATTTAAAACTTATTTTACACTCACATTAATGCATTATTATAAAACCACCCCAAGGAACCTCATAACAATTTAAAACTTAACTAATTTCACACTCATACTAATGCATTATTATAGAACCACCCCAAGGAACCTCATAACAATTTAAAACTTATTTTACACTCACATTAATGCATTATTATAAAACCACCCCAAGGAACCTCATAACAATTTAAAACTTAACTAATTTCACACTCATACTAATGCATTATTATAGAACCACCCCAAGGAACCTCATAAAAATTTAAAACTTAACTAATTTCACACTCACACTAACGCATTATTATAAAACCACCCTAAGGAACTTCATAACAATTTAAAACCTAACTAATTTCATACTCACACTGGGGATCGGAACTCCCAAGAAACAAAACATTTGCTTGCTAAACGATGGCTTGCCTCAAACATTCCTCAAGGAATACACTTAAGTTTTAAGCGAGTTACATGGCAGTTTACTATTTAATTAA
The DNA here is from genome assembly GCA_028829895.1 of Sinotaia quadrata. Taxonomy (NCBI): domain Eukaryota; kingdom Metazoa; phylum Mollusca; class Gastropoda; order Architaenioglossa; family Viviparidae; genus Sinotaia; species Sinotaia quadrata. The sequence goes on from CM054182.1 coordinate 26,365,918, forward strand.
ATAAGAAAGACAAATTGCCATCCCACCCCTCACCCCCACCCACCGATTCAACATTTAACAGATTGATTGGACACACAAAGATAATATACTTTATTTCCCATGACAATATTTAATCAAAGAAACCCACCCATCAACAAGCCCCCCCCCCAAACACACACAGCTCAAGTGAATTTAAGTAAAAGTGCATAAAGAGTAGCACAGAGGGTCCCTTTAAATGTAGTTTATTGTGTAACACTAACTACATTAGCCACACATAAAGTAGGTATTTTGACATGCTCGTGGTCAGTTATCTATGCTTTTGCCTGTAAGTGCCATGCTTTGCCAATATGCAGGGCTTGCCAAGTTTGCCTTTGAACATCATACTAGTGTGAAAATAAGTGAACAATATTTGGGACCAACATGAATGAACACTTTGCGTCTTTTGGTAAGAAGTCACAGAGCAGGAATGACTTTGTCAGACTGTCAAGATATGTATGGCAGTCTTACGAAAGCTGTACTGGACATAGTAAAACATTAAATACAATGACTACATAAGTTTTACAATTTGCTCGAAAAGCTTAATATGCTATAACTAACACACACACACACACACACACACACGCACGCACGCACGCACGCACACATGCATTTCATAATTGAATTTATACAAATTAATTATATTTTCTAAAATGCAATTTGAGTAGATAAACCATGATGTAATTATGTCCGTATATTTGCATCCTCTGCAATATTTGGCTGTTTCCATCAGTAACGGTCAGTTTGAAAATATTGACATACAAATAAATAATATCCTTGTCAAAATGATGCTAAAACAATCCTTTTTAAAGTAATGCATGCATTTTTTAATAATCTTATTTACCAATTTATTTAATTTTGGTAATATGTCATACATATAGCTGGAAATTGTCTCTCTAACATACGTATAACATACTAATAAATAAATGGATAGAAAGATAAATAATCGATAAATTTATTAACTTCATAATCTAATTAGCCATTTGTGTTCTCATCGTTCAGTGACTGAATTAAAAGCTCAAACAACGTCTGTCTCAAGTGACAGATGTAACCAGTTTCTTTTTCTAATGCTTTTTGTATTGCGAAGCTGTTTTCGAGAGTTGTCCCCCTTTACGCATGCTGTGACTAGCTCTTATCTTCACCCTTTTCCTGTCACAGCTTCCGAAGCTGAAAGCAAGCACTTCACTCCTGTGGCCAGCAGGAAGGTGATGCAGTATTTCAAACAAGGAAAACGGAGATGACATCTTTGGTGTACTAAAGTGTAATTACGAGTTTCTGGCTGAGGAGAAATGTACACGAAAGATGACATATGTGAAAGCAGTCACTCCTAGATTTCAAACTGGCTTTTTAATTGCACATGATTGCATTCTTAGTGCGAGTGTTCGCTTGACATTATTTGTCATTTTTAAAAAAAATGTTTTCATCGTAAATTATGATAAGCTGTGATTAAGTTTTAAAATTTTCAAGTTCGTGAAGCATGAACCTTAAAGTGGAGAAATATGGGAGGAATGGAAAACCACATAAAATGCACGCTTATTGGGGATAGGTGAGTAGATAATCGAGCAAAAGAGAAAGGTAAAGAGGAGCAATGCTGTCTCTTTCTGTCTTTGTCTCTACGGCATTCAGTCACTCTCATTTACTTTACGAACCCACATATTCTTCTACCCACCAAATCGACTATCTATTTATCCATCAACCCGTATATTGTAGTGATATGTATAAAATGGTGTCTATCTATCTATCTATCTATCTATCTATCTATCTATCTATCTATCTATCTATCTATCTATCTATCTATCTATCTATCTATCTATCTATCTATCTATCTATCTATCTATCTATCTATCTATCTATCTATCTGTCCATCCATCCATCCATCCATCCATCCATCCATCCATCTATCATTCTGTCTGTCTGTATGTCTGTCTGTCTATCTGTCTGTTTGTCTGTATGTCTATCTATCTATTTTACTTATTAATTATAGAGAATTGTTTCAAAATACATTTAAATATGGAACAATTTATTTCCACCCCACTCGCCTCTTTACACACACAACTGATTTATGATGACTTCACACTTACATTAATGCACTGGGCCTAAAGTGGATATGAAAGATGACTTTATACGAAACAATTATCTGGACCAGATCGATGACGTCACATGATGTGAAACATTATGTTGGGTATCAGTGTGTGAGACATTTATATATGTTTATGAGACATTACTGTGTGCATGGAACAGTACTGCGGACGATGCATTAATGTGTGTGTGTGTGTGTGTGTGTGTGTGTGTGTGTGTGTGTATGTGTGTGTATGTGAATATTTGTGATAAGAGCGTGTGTGAAACAGTAATATGTAGAACAGTAAATTTGCGGACAATGAGTTCGTGCGCGTTTGTACTTGTAACAGTAACGCACGTAAAACAATATTGTGTAGAACTTTAGTGCACACTTGTACTTGTAACAGTAACGCACGTAAAACAATATTGTGTAGAACTTTAGTGCACACTTGTACTTGTAACAGTAACGCACGTAAAACAATATTGTGTAGAACTTTAGTGCACATTTGTACTTGTAACAGTAACGCACGTAAAACAATATTGTGTAGAACTTTAGTGCACATTTGTACTTGTAAAAGTAACGCACGTAAAACAATATTGTGTAGAACTTTAGTGCACATTTGTACTTGCAACAGTAACGCACGTAAAACAATATTGTGCAGAACTTTAGTGCACATTTGTACTTGTAACAGTAACGCACGTAAAACAATATTGTTATATTATTATAGTGGGACTATAAAGCGTGTTGAACAAATTCTAAGTATAAAATTACTGAAAAAAAGATGCCCGATATTGCTATGTGTAATATATGTCGGCAAATTTAAAGCTTGTAACCAGGATGCTGCCATTTAATGTCAACACTTTCCAACTTATAATTCTGACATTTCCAGCTGCACAGTAATGCTGACATTTAATGTCAACACTTTCCAACTTATAATTCTAGGCCAAAGTCACTTTCAGCACACGTGCATAATCTAAATAAGCACGAAATTTGTACCAAGTCCTTCGACCTAGCGTAAAAGCTGAATTTTTTAATATGTACTTTCTGTTCATTTCACATTTGTTACTCTAGAAGCCAAAGACTCTTGATAACAATGTATTACTCTCCCTGTCAAGACCTTTGATAAAAGCATGTTACTCTCGATGTCAAGACCCTCGATAGCAGCGTTACTCTAGATGTCAAGATCCTCGATAATAGTGTGCTGCTCTAGATGTCAAGACCCTCGATAACAGCGTGCTGCTCTAGATGTCGAGATCCTCGATAACAGCGTGCTGCTCTAGATGTCAAGACTTGATTACAGCGTTGTTACTCTAGATGTCAAGACTTGATTACAGCGTTGTTACTCTAGATGTCAAGACTCTTGTAAACGTTTCTCTCTAGATGTCTAGTCCCCCCCCCCCCAAAAAAAAAATAGATATCAAAGGTGTTGATAACAACGTAGTACTGTAGATATCAAAGAGCCTTGATAACATACTTGTTACAGTAAATGTGAAGAACTCCAATAACAAATTTGTTACTCCATATGCCAAGACTCTTGATAACATAGTGTTACTGTAAATGTCAAGACCCCTGATAACATAGTGTTAAGACCCCTGATAACATACTTGATATTCTGGATGCCAAGATCCCGGATAGTAAAACTAAAAAAAAAACAAGCTCACTAGCCGGTCTGATCCATCCCATATTTTGTCTTGTAGCAACCCCCACCACCACCTCTCACATTAATATATATAACGTCTTTTCTGTGTTTGAACCGTAAGAGAATGTGTATGTGTGTGAGAGAGTGTGTTTACATTTCCATTGTTTTATGTTTAGGTGCCGATAATCCACCCTACAGACACATTCACTTTTTTTTTCCTTTTCAAGGAATGTAGGTAAAACATACCTTTGCAGGGCATACAAGCAAATCTTATCCTGCCACGAGGAACTGCTGGAGACAGATTTGTGAGTATACATTATGTGGAACGTGTAAAGTTGTTTATTATTATATTTTCTTCCTCTTCATTATTATTATTATTATTCAGCCTTTTTCCACGACTTCTGTTTGACTGTCGGTTGTGACCCAAGGTCTCGGAATCTTACCAAGATTCCGGGAGATCCAAAGTTTTACGGAGGATGTGGGCACTTCCGAGGAGCGCTGCTTTGAGTAGTGGAGCGATTCTGTGGTTTCCTGGGAGTTTATTCAGATAGCCTTCCAATTCAGATGTTATGTTCCTCAAGGCTCCTATCACTATAGGTATCACTTCTGCTTTTACATTCCACAGTCTCTGAATTTCTAGTCTGAGGTCTTGGTATTTTTCTATTTTTTCTCTTTCTTTTGTTTTTATGTTTCTATCACTTGGAACAGCGACATCAATGATTTTTACTGTTCTGTTAGACTTATTGAGAATTACAATGTCTGGTCTTCGTGCAGGAATCACCCGATCTGTTCTTATCTTGAATCCTACAGTATTTTGACTTCTTCTGTTTCGGTGACTGCTTCTGGTTGGTGCATCCATGCTCTTTCTGGGGTTTTTATGCCATAGTTCTCACACAGATTTCTGTGTATGTGTTTTGCTACTTCGTTGTGTTGTTTGGTGTATTCTGTTCCAGCCAGAACCTGATATCCAGATAGTGTATGCTTTGTTATTTCATCCATGGATTTGCAGAATCTGCATCTGGAATTCTTTGAGATTTTCATGATTTTAGTTTTGTATGATTTCGAGTTGAGTGCTTGATCTTACGCAGCTGTTTTGAGTGCTTGTTTCTACTTTCAAACCTGCCTCTTTCAACCATTTGTTCGTTGACTGTTTTGTTGATGTTACTAAATATAGTTGTTCCGTTCTAGCTCTGATGTTGACTTTCACTCCTGTTTCTATTGGTATCATTTCTGCTCTTGCATTCTATAGTCTTTAGCAACATTCATTATATTTCTTTGTCTTTTACCGCATTCATAAAGTCTCCATGACGAACATCCCTGTAAGCGTGTGGCAGTGGACGGCCATGATTACTGCATTGGATTGTGGGATACACATGGAGACGAAAGCTATGACGAACTGCGGCCATTCTCCTATCCTGGCACGGTAACTGATGCCGAGTTATGGCTCTTTCCTTCTCACTTTTTAATATTGTAAGCGTGCTCTGTTCAGATAATATATCACTGTTTGATGTTGTAAGCGTGCTGTGTTAAGATATCTCACTGTTTGATGTTGTAAGCGTGCTGTGTTAAGATATCTCACTGTTTGATGTTGTAAGCGTGCTGTGTTAAGATATCTCACTGTTTGATGTTGTAAGCGTGCTGTGTTAAGATATCTCACTGTTTGATGTTGTAATCGTGTTGTGTTAAGATATCTCACTGTTTGATGTTGTAATCGTGCTGTGTTAAGATATCTCACTGATGTTGTAATCGTGCTGTGTTAAGATATCTCACTGATATTGTAATCGTGCTGTGTTAAGATATCTCACTGTTTGATGTTGTAATCGTGCTGTGTTAAGATATCTCACTGTTTGATGTTGTACTCGTGCTGTGTTGAGATATCTCACTGATGTTGTAAGCGAGCTGTTAAGATATCTCACTGTTTGATATTGTAAGCATGCTGTTTGATGTCATAATAACGTGGAAAAACGTTACAATTTCTGTATTTCTTAAGAGGTATTAGGTTGGCTGTTTTGATACAGTTTATTTGCAGTTGAAAACACCCCTATCTTGTGTTGCCTTAGGATGTCTTCTTGATGTGCTTCTCTTTACTTGACGTCACAAGCTACGAAAACGTACTTCAAAAGGTAATGTATGACGCTGATTACATTTACTTAAGAGTATTGATACGTAGTATCTACAAAAGAATATTTGTATGCAGTATACTGATAAAAAGTGTTTGTATGTAATATACTGATAAACAGTGTTTGTATGTAATATCTGCAAAAGAATATTTGTATGCAGTATACTGATAAACAGTGTTTGTATGTAATATGCTGCAATAGAGTGTTTGTATGCAATGTACTGCAATAGAGTGTTTGTATGTGGTATGCTGCATGAGAGTGTTTGTATGCAATGTACTGTATAAGAAAGTTAATGTGACATTTTTTAAATGTGAAGTTAAAATTGAGTGGTTTATCAACAGTCCCCCCCCCCCCTCAGTTATTTATCCTGGATCCTCGTGTTCCAGAGTAAATGCTGACCTGGCAAAATACTCCATTTGGCAGTGCAAGATATATATAACTCAATAATTCAATCTCACGTCAGACTTTCTTACACGTACCTTTCAGGCCACACTTTCACGCCCGAGATTTCTTCCATATTACATACACGGGAATGTAAAAGAAATTTATCAAGAATTAAGTAACATATATGTAAATTCATTCTTTGTAAAAGTCTACAAAGTTCTGAACAGTATTGAGGTTTGTAAATTTAATCAGAATTCAAGAGCATATTGATCTATAAATGTTCATTAGCATAATGCACCATCTTAATAGAGAATAACAAGCGTACAGCTGTTCTCAGTGTAACTGAGATAAAGTCAATCTTCCTATTAATCAATTAGCATAATGCACCATCTTAATAGAGAATAACAAGCGTACAGCTGTTCTCAGTGTAACTGAGATAAAGTCAATCTTCCTATTAATCAATTAGCATAATGCGCCATCTTAATAGAGAATAACAAGCGTTCTCACCTTAACTGAGATAAAGTCAATCTTTCTATTAATCAATTAGCATTTTGTTGTTCATAGCTTCTTTCACATTATTGCAGTTAAGTTCAACTGTTATATATTGTCACGTACCGGGTTATCTTTAATGACCCTTTCGCAATATTAGGGTCAAAATTATTAATCGTTAAATTTATGATAATAGCTCTAATACCTACAGGCGGCCTAATCTATCCTTCAATCTCCACGTCAGATCCGTTCTTTGGGACCGTTATTCGTCTAACATAGCGACAGATAAATTACTGACGTGCCTCGAGTTGGCAAAGTTATCTTTCCCTTTGATTAATTATGACTTATAATAACATCCACATATTTCCGGCTCAGAACCCCCCAGCCAACTCTTCTCGTTCACACTAACAAATTAACAAAACTGTTGGTTTAAGATAACAAGAAAAAAGAAGATTTTATAATAATAAAAAGAGAACAATAGCATTCGATTTCCGAAAACACAGGTCAACCGAGACCGTCTATTTACTGTCCCAACGTTAGCAATTGTTTTTTTTATCTGATTATTGTCCCTCTGGTCAATTATAGATTGTGTGACTTGAGATCACTTAGATTGTGTGACTTGAGATCACTTAGCTCTCTTGTCGTTGATAGAGTTGTTGTTTTACTTGCACAACGCTTCTCACCAGTGTTGATGATGTCCAAAGACCACGTGACAATCATCAGGAGAATGAAGTTATTACAAGATTCTTGTCCCTAATATAGGATTCTAGCTTTCACACCAAATTTCTCTGATTGGTCACAATTAGTAGTCTGTCTATGGCCACTGGTTGACTTACTAGTCCCATCGACTCCATTAATTGTCAACCAGTCTTTTCTGTCCTGTTTCATGCGTCCTAAAGGCACGCTTATGTTCAGTCTACCTCTCACTGACATCTGCTTAAACCTAGCCTATAGGCCCTAGTGAAGGGCAATTATCTCTGTCGGTCGTAACTTACTAATCTCACTAATCCGTTTTTCTTTTCCCTTATTATGCAACATCCTCTCTTCAAATTGCACATTTACACTTGGTCCATAGGCCTATACTATAGTAGAAATGTACTAAATTAAATCTCATTACATACTAATTAATATTCACATGTTAAAACCTTCTACTCCTGACAATATTTCTCACAGTTTGTATGCGATAAAGTGGTTGTATAAAGTTAAGTATGTGGTATATGAATGTACTGGTTCATTAAGGATAGATGTATGGTGCAGAATTTTACTATATCATTTATGAAAATATTTATGCACAAAGTTTCTTTATAAGTGCAAGAATGCTTTTAATTTGTATACAGATTGTATGTTTACACAAGAATGCCTTTAAATTGTATACACATTGTATATTTACACAAGAATGCCTTTAACTTGTATACACATTGTATGTTTACACAAGAATGCAGGTTATATCAGTTGTGAAAATTATTTTTGTATATTTTGTTATTTTGGTCAATACATATGTTGTACAAGAGTTTATTTTTGACATGCACACCAGTATTTTATGTACTACTTTATTGACATGCACACCAGTATTTTATGTACTACTTTATTGACATGCACACCAGTATTTTATGTAGTACTTTATAGACATGCACACCAGTATTTTATGTAGTACTTTCACACCTTAAAACATTCACAGAAGTCTGCATAACAACAGATGTAAGTAAGTTAGTATTGTGTATTTACATGTTACAACATTCAGATTATAATTATATTCATGAACTAGTTTAAATTTTATAATTGTTAAAAAAATAAATTTTTTTTCACACACAAACACGTTCGCACACACATACGCACTACGTGTACTTTGCATGTTCTGCTCTCAGACCAGCAACAGCATCCCAATTTAGAATTCCTACTTTCCCCTGGTTTCTTGCAGTGGTACCCCACAGTTCAACACCACTGTCCTGGTGTACCTGTGGTGGTGATAGGAACGAAGCTCGAGCTGCCTGAGAGCCAAGATGTCGCCGATAATGAAAAGGAAAAGTCGTCCAACTTCATTTCAGAATCACAGGTATGTTAAGGGGCGAGGTGTGGTCATAAGTGAGCGTGCGTATACTCCAGTGCCAAGACTTTTTCACATAACCCATTCACATTCACATATCTTGCAGAGACTAATGGCATAATCGTCTAGTCAATCCTTAAAAGTGATAATTGTTTTTTTTTAAAAAAAAATAATACAATAAAAATGTAACATATGGACATGTTAAATGTAATACCATCCCCAACGCAATCTTAGTACATCAAGATAAAGACCGACTAGAGAAGGTCCAGAACGCCTAGCAGTCAATTTATATGTAAAACTCTTCATTTTAATGCTCGATCTTATTTTACAGGGAAGAGATCTTGCAAGAAAGGTTCAAGCTGTGACGTACATAGAATGCTGTCTAGATTCCAACGACAGCGTACGCAACGTGATGGACGTGATCTTGAAGGCAGCCGTAGCATCAAGGTCAAAGGGAGGGTCAGCAAAGCACAAAAAGTGTAACGTCATGTGATGTCCATGAGAAGTACCACGGGTTGAATGACACATGTGGAAATAGGGCCCTTGGTTTTTAAACTAAACATTTTCGTAAAAATGGAGTGTGACATTAGTACAACGTTAAATATTAGATTTTCCATAGACAGCATGAATGTGGACGAACCAACAGAGTTGCGAGCCTGTCTATGGTCAGAAGTCATGTTGTTTGCAAACTCACTTTGGATGAATCAACAGAGTTGTATACCCGGTTATATTAAGAAGACATGCTGCTATGAATTCTCTTTGGATGAATCAACAGAGTTGTATATCCGGTTATAGTCAGAAGTCATGTTGCTAGTAACGTCACTTTGGACAAATCAACAGAATTGTAAACCCAGCCATAGTCAGAAGTCAAGTTGCTAGTAACGTCACTCTGTACAAATCAACAGAATTGTAAACCCAGCCATAGTCAGAAGTCAAGTTGCTAGTAACGTCACTCTGGACAAATCAACAGAATTGTAAACCCAGCCATAGTCAGAAGTCAAGTTGCTAGTAACGTCACTTTGGACAAATCAACAGAATTGTAAACCCAGCCATAGTCAGAAGTCAAGTTGCTAGTAACGTCACTCTGTACAAATCAACAGAATTGTAAACCCAGCCATAGTCAGAAGTCAAGTTGCTAGTAACGTCACTCTGGACAAATCAACAGAATTGTAAACCCAGCCATAGTCAGAAGTCATGTTGCTAGTAACGTCACTTGTACCAGAGCCGGATTATTCTGCAGTCACAATGCCTACTGTGCTACAATCTGTGACAAATGAAGAAATAAATTCTTAAAACACCTCCATGATTTGTTATAGAATAAAAGGGAAAATGTGCCAAGTGTAAAGGAAAAGCACTCTTGAGAGTGATTTCGTTCGCTGAAAAAGAAGTAAGGGTGGTTTTTCTTTAGGCTTTGTTTTGTTCCATAATTAACAAAGTAGTGCATAGGGCTTACTAGCTGGACGTCTAAATAGAGTTGTAAACCCGGTTTTGGACATTAATGTGGCTAGTAATATTACTTTGGACAATCCATTTAGAGTTGTAAACCCGGCTTTGGACATTAATGTGGCTAGTAATGTTACTTTGGATGAGATGTAAGCTCGTCTATGGACAGTAGTGTTGTGGTTACAAACATACTTTGATCCAACAGAGCTGTGAGCCTGGCTATGGATAGGAGTGTCGTGGTTACTAATGTACTTTGACCCAACAAAGCTGTAAGCCCGGCTATGGAGAGTAATCATGTAGTTATTAATGTCAATGTCACTCGCTAGGTAAAATTCAGGGTCAATCAACTATTGTTCTTTATTTGATTTAAGTTTCACGTCCGCTTACATTTTGTTTTGTTAATTCAGCAGTTCGGGCTCAAGTGCAAAGGGAAGTTATGCTCTTGAGGGAAACGGCTTAAGCTGTCGGATGGGATAGCGAAGATTTGAATAGTTGTCTGGTGTGTACTTTTTAGGTGTAATTTTTCCCAGGCAAAGGGATCTCGGGTGTGCACAGCATTGAACACACGGGTACCGATTTATCATCCCATCTGACGGACTAAGCCCTAAGCCTATCAACTTCGGTTAGGTAGCGATTAAGATTAAGCCCGTAAGATTTTCACCCCGAGCAATGAATAAATCCGGATTACGTAAACGAGAGGTAGCGTATCGTTAACACACGATTTCGACCTCAGCTTGCATTCGAGCCTCGAGAGAGAGACAGGATCAATCTAGATTTCGACCTCAGCTTGCATTCGAGCAGAGAGAGAGAGAGAGAGAGAGAGAGAGAGAGAGAGAGCATGCACCTAGTTTTCGATCTTACGGATTATCCGAGATAGAAAAGATAGAGAAGATAAAGAAGCCCAACACGACATCCCTAATTATGATCACCCCAAAGAGCTAACTATAGACCTTGATTTTGTGAGACACAACATATTGCGTCTCCCAAAAGTCTGCAAATAGATTTTGGTGACAATGAAGAAATAAGTGATTCATTCTCTGAAGTGCTTCTCTCAATCTTCCATAGTAATGAGGGCGATATGCAATTTCTGCAGAATCATTGCACAACAAAAACGTTTACATATTGCAACGGCTGACAAGACAACAGCAAGTGAGAAACAAACGCAGACAAAAACAAAAGTACCTGAGAGAAAGAAATCAATTCACAGATTAAATAGAAAATTCCACTCAGGCAAAACCACGTAGTGTCCAGACTACACCTAATGAGGAAAACAAATACAAGCCACCATCAAACCAAGACAACTAGTAGTCAAACAAACATAAAAGTAAAGACAAAAGAAGAAAATAGTCAGACAGAACGGGACCAACATACATCACCAAATGTGCTTGAGGTCCCTTCTCTTTGTCCCTTCTTGTCTGAACCAACAATATCAAAAAACAGAGCCATCACAGACAAAACAACCATTAGAAGTAGAGACAATTCAGTATAAGAAAAAAAAGATGCAGACCGCGTCTGCATATCAGACGAGTCCAGAAAATTACAGAAGAAACGGCACAACAACACCAGATAGCCGAGGACAAAAGAGAAAAAATACATCATCTACCACCACCACCACCAACGGCAATGACGAGTGTACCGAGTGCACTAGTATCCGCAGTAGTGACGTTTTTAATAAACCTATTGCGGACACAACACAACCGCTGCTCGACCATCTGTACTGGCAGCCGGCACCCCTCTACACAAATCCCAAACACCAGGGATAGCGATAACAACAACAGCGTCAACAACAGCACCAGTGAGATGGATAGAGGGTTGAGCATCCCAGGCGCATGTACTCACCAGGTACAGACTTGGTGTGCTACTAGCCCGGGCTCTGTAAGATATCCCCACCCACCCTCTCCTCTCCAACATCGGAGACTGAGACAACAACTACGACAGAAACCCAACCACTATGACATTAGCCCGTGGACAGCCGAGCGAATTAATACATGCCTCTACCGGCCAGACTTAAGCGCATGGATCCACCGGCTACCATTCATCATCCCTACTCTGTAACTTTATTTCCCCAAACTGTCCATTCTGTCCTTTCATCTTCAACCCTCTCAACAATGGCACACGTCGTTCCAGGCAGCGAAATCGGCCCAGGCCAGAAGCAAATGCACTCCAATCGTTACTGATCCATTACAATTGGCTATTATAGTAAAAGCAGTTCAGTTGATACTGATCACTATAATGGTAATTTGCTGGTAAAAGAATGCAGTTCAATCGGGTTTCAAGACTGATGTAACAGTTCTTTGCAATTTGTTGGTGTTGTAGTGAATGAAGTACAGACGTTACAAGACTGGTTTAATTGCAACTTGCAGATATTATACCAAATGCAGTTCATTTATTACTAAATCACAGTTTGTTGCAATTTGCTGGTATTACGCTAAATGAACTTCAGTTGTTACTAGACTGAGCTCAGTTTACTGCGATTTGCTGGTATTACGCTAAATGAACTTCAGTTGTTACTAGACTGAGCTCAGTTTACTGCGATTTGCTGGCATAATAGCAAATGCCGTTCAGTCGTCGTTAAAATGATATTACAGTTTGCTGACCTTGAAGTTATTGGAGTTAGTCAAATAAACACTTTCATTGGTATATTTGTGCACATGATAGTTGCAATGTTCATTTAAATTTTAAAAAAGGTAATATAATATGTGACTGACTGCGTGTGCGTGCGCGTGAATGTTGTGAAGGTGCGTGTTTGCCTTTGTGTGTGCGTGTGTGTGTGTGTGTGTGTATGTATGATGTATTAAAGTCAAGTAGCTGTGAACTGTGACAACTTTAAACATCATATGCTTTTATTCAGATACTATATTGCACAAATTATAGACAGCCGTTTTGTTAAGAAAAAATTGCTTAAAGATTATTGGAAGTTAAATTAAGAACAATTTTAATTGGGGAAGAAAATGAACTTGCATAAAAGTAGGTCGAACATGCTGCTAATAACAACTTAAGAACAATTGAAAAATCCTGCAAACTCTAGCCTTTATTTTATATAAATTCTTGAATTCATTAAAATAATACTTAAATGCATTCTGCGTTTCTATTATGGAATTAGATATTGAATTTTTTAATATGGAATTGATTAAGTTATAATATAGTTAACATCGAGAAGAAATTACATAATTATGATTTTCACTTTTTAATTATTTTTTTAAACCTACCAGATATGGTATACACATTCTTCATCACCTGGACTATATATATATATATAAATAAAATACAAAATAAAAATTATGACATACACCAAATATATTTCACTCAAATCCTTTCGCCCTCTTATGAAACGAATCAAACTATACATTTCCCCAAAAATATAATTTGTCTCTTCTACTGTGAATGCCTGAGGTAATAATTTTTATATTTATTATTATTTTCATATTGTATATTTCTAAAGTCATACAATTAATACTGAAGCATTATATTCACTATTGATGTAATTTTTGAGATTATGGAGGTGAATTATAATTTTATTTTTATTCAAGAAGTTATGTGTATTTATTACTTTGGTCATTTTTGTTACTAATTGTGGTCTCGTATTTATTGTTAGATAATGTATTTGTTGGTGTAACTGTCAGGATATTAATAAATCTCATCTGGATCTCCTCAATAATATTAAAAAAAAAGGAAATATAAAATTTAGGGGTAAGAGCTATGTAAGTAAATAAAATCTAAATTTAGATACAAAAGGGAGTCTAATACACATATGACGTAGCTATTGCGTCACCCATAAGACAGAACAGATGTTTTTCTGGGTCAAACAGAAATAAGCTAGTTAACTACCGTATTTTTCTCCAACAAGTGAGACCTTGTTGTGAACCATGTTCAAGAGGAAATCCAACCAGTCCAATAGTAAACATGCATAGTGAGAGACGACCTTGATCGTAAGTGTGCCTGAATGAAAGAGGGGAGGGGAGGTGGTTGTTTGATGTACGAGAGTTCAATAGGACGGAAAGTAGGAAGCATTGTTAATCCTATGTGTGAATAAAAGAGCCTGGATGCAGCCTTGCCTTTAGTTCAACTAAATAGCCTTTAAATAGGGGAGTAAACCCAAGCCACATGCTTTTTGCCACAGCAAAGACATATGTCATGTCTGTCATGTGTGTAGTGGAAGCCCAGATCTCGAGGTAGTGTAAATCTGAAAGTCCATTTGAATGACAACCCAAACAGGCTTGAAAAAAAAAGAGCGTATGAGATTTTTTAAGGAATCCGTAGGCTATTGTTAATATTACTTGGATCCTTGGTTTTGCTGAATGAAGGATTTTGCCATATGTTTGGAGGCTCTGCATCTTGGTAGCATTGCTTGTGTTGGTGGCATCAGTTTGCAGAAGTGTATCAGCTGTTAGTTCTATAACGCCATATTATGTCGCTTAGGAGGGAAGTCTACACACTCAGCCAGTGACGACACTAGATTCCACCAGTGCAACTAAGATAAGTGAAAATAGTACAGTTGACTAAGATGTGAGAACAGTTAGAGAACCATGTAAAAACAATAGTGAACTAACTATTGGGAACAATATCTTCTGATATTGGAGAACTGAGAAGAAACTATAGGAACTTAGGGAAAACATAACTAGCTAGGGAAGGTTAAACTTTTCTCTGGTAGACATTATGAGAGTTGTGCTATGTGGATTTTGTAATTGATTGTTGTTTTATTTTCTTTAATTGTTTAAATTTTTAAAATATAAATATTTTATTAATTTTCAGCTGTCTTGGGTTATTTCTTACCTTCTTCATTTCATGTAAAATTCATTTAAATGTAGTCATCATGTCTGTCATTGTGTCCATCTTTATGCCTGTCTGTCCAGCTGTCTCTCAGTCTGTCTATCCATCCGTCCTTGTGTCCGTCTTATATGTGAGTACCTTCCTTTGGGGGCTAATGAGTCAACAGAGCGATTGACCTCAATTGTTGTGTATTTTAATTGTCCATCTTATGGGTTACCAACAGTAATAAATTTGTTTTAACTGCATTCATTCACATTATGTGTTATTGAGTCCATTTATATGTTCTTGTGGCCACATTGACTGCTAGGATTACGCATTTATTTATGAGGTCATATATTAATTAGTTGTGCCTGTTTTAAATTGAGATCATAGTTGTTTTACTGATGCTAGATATGTATTACCGAGGCCAAATATTAATTAGTAGTAGTTATTGAGGTTAGACGTGTATTACTGAGGTCAAATGTTATTTATATATATATGTTTTATATTGAGATCTTAGTTGTTTTACTGAGGTTAGACGTGTATTACTGAGGTCAAATATTAATTAGTCATGTATATTTTAAACTGAGATCATAGGTGTT
This sequence comes from Sinotaia quadrata, assembly GCA_028829895.1. Lineage (NCBI taxonomy): Eukaryota > Metazoa > Mollusca > Gastropoda > Architaenioglossa > Viviparidae > Sinotaia > Sinotaia quadrata. Next base: position 26,381,462 of record CM054182.1, read on the forward strand.
TTGCTGAGGTTAGACGTGTATTACTTAGGTCAAATATTATTACTGAGCCATATATATGTATTAAAATGACGTCACATATGAATTACTGAGACGTATTATTATCGTGTCATGTGTATTCAAATGAGGTCATAGAGGTGTTACCAGGTGAAGTCAGACATGAATTATTGAGATCATTTATTTAATAATGTCTTCCGTAACTGATTGAATAACAGTTTTATTAAGTGTTTCTTTCACAGGAATATGGGTGACGTTTACAATTGGTAGCAACATTACAAGTCATAAATAACTTAGTTGATTTTTGTGGTAAAAACCCCATTTATTATCAAGAACAATCACAAAGTGGCAATTGCATATCTTTGCATAAAAATAAAATATCTTCCCTACACGGCTCCTGTGAAAAAAGAAATCAATGGGGTGGGGGTGGGGTCAGCGGAAATAAATTAAATAAAATGATAGAAGGTAAATGTCTAAAAACTAACCGCAGTCAGGTTATATGACATGTAAAATAATGCAAAGACAACAATATGTTTAAAAGTCTATAGCACACAACTTTTGTTAGGTAAAAGATTACGTAAAAGTAAATAAATAATACTATCTATATTCTTTTCTTGTGCCAGCCCGGTACTAAGAGAGACGTTCTTGAAGACAGGGTCAATTTATCCAGGCTGTGTCCTGACAGCCGCGGCAAAAGATAACCGGATGTTATAGTCGATGACCTTGAGGATGAAGTAGTAAGCGGTTGTCTCGAGCTGTTCGCGTCAGAATAGTTGCTACTTATGTTTATGTCTCGATGAGTTGAGGGTATGCACTTCTTCAGCGATTTTCCATTCGGATAACGATGAGCTGTACGTTTCCGGGTGTAGTAGATACACTGAACAGAATGCAACCAAATGACCTGCTGGAATATACTACTAGAAGGAATGGTCCAGATTCCCTCTCTTCTAGCTTTTAAAACATCTAAAACTAACTTTCCTGAATTAAAAGTGTGTAAATGTTATTTATAAATATTTACCTGATTATTTAGCTACTTGCTCAAAGCAAGAGGGAACTGTGGCAGAGAAGAATAAGGCTGGTGGAATTATCTCCCCTTTTATTAAAATTGCCATTCACCCTTGTATTATGATAAGTACTATAGCTACATTCTAGATATCTGAAAATGTTTTACACATAATTAGTTTTATTTTGCAGTTTACTTGGGTATTCTTTCTTACTCTCAACCCATACCCTCATACCGAAGGCTGCACAATTTTCAGGTTTTGGATTGTGCTTTACATATTGTTGTATTATTTACTGAACACTTTGTTGCTTCTGTAGTCAATTGCTACTTAGAAAATCTAGATTTAATTTTACCTCTTTTGTAATTATGCTGTTAAATTACTGAGTTCGATTATTATTATTTTAAAAATGTAAGATAACTCTTTGTTTGAAGATATTGCAAAAATCATTGTAAATTATCTAGTTTACCTACGTAGACCGAACATGCACAATTAAAAATACCCATCAAATAATATAATTAAATTTTTAAATTTAAATTAAAGAATATTAGTTCAAACAAACAGTCTTAAATTATATATTTGTATACATAATGTATATTTTGCCTCTTTTGTAATTATACAGTTAAATAAATTACTGAGTTCGATTATTTATTTAATTTTTTAAAGTAAGGTGACTCTTTGTTGAAGATACATCAATAATCATATCATACTGGATTATCTACCTTACTATATACACCGAACATGCACAAATTAAAAAAAAACCCACATAAAATAATATAATTAAATTATAAAATTATTAAATTTAAATTAAAAATTATTAATTCAAACAAACAAACAAACAATATATATATATGCAAGTTGTACTCTAAATTAGACTTATAAATTGTAGTAAAATTAGTGTTATTGACTGTAGTAAAATTAGACTTATAAAATGTAGTAAAATCAGTGTTATAGACTGTAGTAAAATTAGACTTATAAATTGTAGTAAAATTAGTGTTATAGACTGTAGTAAAATTAGACTTATAAATTGTAGTAAAATCAGTGTTATAGACTGTAGTAAAATTAGACTTATAAATTGTAGTAAAATTAGTGTTATAGACTGTAGTGAAATTAGACTTATAAAATGTAGTAAAATTAGTGTTGTAAACAGTAGTAAAATTAGTTTTATAAATTACAGCAATATTAGTCTTGCAAACTCTAGTAAAATTTGTAGTAATTTACAGTAAACTGTAGTAATATTAGTCTTATAATCTGTATTGAATTTAGTCTTATAAACTTAGTAAAATTAGTCATAAACTATAGTAAATTACTCTAATAAGTTAGTCTTGAAGTTAAATTAGCGTTATAAGTTGTAGTAAAATTAGTTTCATAAACTGTAGTAAAATTAGTCTTACTGTTGTAGTTAAATTAGTCTTATAATCTGTAGTAAAATTAGTCTTATAAGCTGCCATGTACTCTCTTTCAACCATAAAACTGATGCCATCTCACCATTTCTTTAGAAATGTAAGAGAAATTTAAATTCATGAAATTAATAAGAGACAAAAATCGAATACATATCATAAAGAGAAAGGAGATATTTCAATACATTTCATTAAAGAGAAAGGAGATATTTCAATACATTTCATTAAAGAGGGACGAGGAATTTAAATTCATTTCAATAATGAGAGAAGAGAAATTTTAATCCATTTCATAAAAACGTGCCACCAGATTAACATTCGATGAAATTGCACAAACCCCCACAAAATCTTACCGGTAACTAAAATAAATATTTTAAAGTAAGCCTCACTCTTCAACCGCACCCAGGAGGCGATTGATTAAAGATGGATGTCATACATTTATAGCCGACTTGAATTTCAACATTTTCATTAAATGCATCCCAATGCATATTTCATCTAATTACAGATCTCTCCTAAATATAATACATGTTAATGCAACTGGGTTAGTAGGTTAGCAAAAAATGTAAAAATCCGTGCTCTTTGTGTAAAATGAACACTTGCTTTTGCAACCAGCTGGAGCAGTTGGTTTTGCCGGTGGATTTCAAATAGTATTCATGCGGCTGAATTCCAGAATCTAAAGAATAGTGTAAGCTCCACATTAGTGGGTGCGTGGTTGAGGGGAGAAGTGACCAGCCAACCTACATTTGCACTTAAGATACTAGCTCATCGCACAGTACACTACACTCGTCCATTAATGCTCATCGCAAAGTTCAAACGTCTATTAAAACTCATCTCAGGGTACAACTCGTCTATTAAAGCTCATCTTAGAGTACAATAAAACTCGTCCATTAAAGCTCATTTTTCAAATACAACTCGTCTATTAAAGCTCATTTCAAATACAATTCGTCCATTAAAGCTCATTTCAATTACAACTTGTCCATTAAATTGATCTCAAAATATTACACAACTAGTCCATTAAAGCTTATTTCAAAATACAAGTCGTCTATTAACGTTTGTCTCTAAGTATAACTCCTCCATTAAAGTTCTTCTCAAATCGGAAATACTACTCGCCCATTAAAGCTCATCTCTAATTACAATACAACTCGTTCATTACAATTAATTGCAAATAAAAGTAGTGATAATAAAGATTCAAGACAAACCAGAGGTCACAAGATTATACAAACAGTACTCCACAAACGAATCAAATTGAAATGAAAGAATACATTGAAAGACTTCTAAAGAGACAAATAGAAAGAGAAAGAAAGAGAGAGAGAGAGAGAGAGAGAGAGAGAGAGAGAGAGGGGAGAGAGAGGCAGATATAGCGTCAGAGATAGAAAGAAGAGAAACAGACCTACATACACACAGATAAAAAGAGATATAGGTCATTCCTTGGACGAGCGTACCACATAGGGTGGGTTCATTTGAAATGTGTTGTTTTAAAAATAAAGCTTCAAAGCATTGAAATGTAATGTTTATATATTCATATTCAATGTGAGATACATAAGATAGTTGCGTGAATTTGTGTTTATTTATTTTGTAATACACTTTTGTTTTGAAGTGAAAATGATGCCTCCTTTTGTGAAATGGCATATATATGCCAGTTTCTTTAATTTTCTTTGTTTTAAAGAATCCGACAAACGTACGTTATCAAGGTTTGATTAGATATAATAATACATTAAAGATACATTCTATATATATTTTATCTTGAAAAGGTCAATTTTATGAAGAAATAATAGTTTTAAAAGGTATTTTCATTAAACAATCAGTGCAATCTGAATATATCCATACGTAAATGCCATGTTCTTTTTAAATAATCAGTGCAAACTGACTATATCCATACGTAAATGCCAAGTGCTTTTTAAACAATCAGTGCAATCTAAATATATCCATCCGCTGTCTTTTTCAAATGTATTCGTTGTATTAAGAAATATTCAGCTTTAAGAAAACTAATTTACTTTTGTTTCCGTTTTAGCACATGAAGAAGGAAATCAGAAATTCGTAAATGTAAACTAATGAAAAGGATTTCACAACCTTTTCCTTACGTTTTTCAAAGGCGCCATAATGCGGAAAAATAACTCTCATTTCATTTTGTCCTGGTGTAATGAGTTTAAGTACCAAATAAGAAAAATAATTCTCATTTCCATCAAAGATCACGTTGTTACAGTATATGCAAGTAAATTTTCGGAGTCATGGACATTGAATATTTCTGGTAACCTCGGTATATTTTGAATAATTTTATTAACATCGTAAATTGCTTATATTTATGTACACATCCATATAGTTTCTTTTGCATTTAAAATTTCACTAAATTGTGTGTTTTAAACATGAGCGAGTAAGGGTAGAAAACCCTTGAATTACACTCAAGAATTTAAACATCCCAATTTGGCTCTATATTAAAAACGATGTATTTAAACGGACATCTTGTTTATTACTTAATAGTATCTTAATAGCTTAGTCCATTTTCAGTTTAGTGAGAAAAACAGAGTTTAAAAAAATGATGGTTGATATTCTTTATCAAACGAATTTGGTTTCCATGATACGAAGTTATAATATTTATAATCCATTTTAAAGAAATATGTATAGGATAAGAATGAAATTTATTTTGTTGTAATGAGATAATTATATTGTTTAATTAAAAGTACTTTTTCTCTGGTAAAACATATATCAACTTAACTTTCTATGTTTTCAGCAGTTTACATATTTTCAAACTCTTATAGCATAACATTTTAATAATTTTTATCTTTCGTATGCTATTTATATTAGCATTAGACCATGTTGTAGATTATCAACATATTAAAATAAATAAATTAATCCAATTTACCTTTTGCACTTCATTTCACAAAATTGTACGCCCGTACAGAGAATGACCCATACAGCGATAAAGAAAGAAGAGAGACAGAACTAGAGAAGGAAGAGAGAGAGAGAGAGAGAGAGAGAGAGAGAGAGAGAGAGAGAGAGAGAGAGAGAGAGAGAGAATCATAAAGAAGCAAAGACAGAGAGATTTAAGACCTCTTCTTCTTCTGCAGATCGTCTGCGAGCTTCAATGTCAATCATTATGTTTGGTATTTCCTCTTGGGGCATAGGGGTTAAGTCATGAATAGGTAGCTGACGAAACGCAGGGCACTGAATGAATGATGGAATACAAGGCAAAAGAATGAAGCAACATACTTTTTACAAAGCAAACAAACATAATAACTCTTATTGCAAGCTAAAGGAATAAAGCAATACAATTATCTCAAGTCAAAGAATGTAACTGTACATAAGTACTTTTAGTGCAAACTGATGGAGGAAAGAGAATCGAATGGACATTATTATAGAATTACACTTAGTACTAAGGGAAGTAATACAGAATTACTCTTACACCAAAAGAAAGCAACACAAAATACCTCTTATATCAAGGGGAAGCAATACAAAATTACTTTTAGTACAAGAAAAGCAATAGTGAATTGAACCTAACTCTTATATTACAAAATCATGTTTTCAAATAACAAACATAGTCTTGGAGGGAACAAATACAACATATGTTTTCAAATAACAAACATAATCTTGGAGTGAACAAATACAACATATGTTTTCAAATAACAAACATAGTCTTGGAGTGAACAAATACAACATATTGTTTAGTACGCTAGTACGCTCATACGCTTGTATTTGTTTAACTGAACAAACCATAAGCAGCCATGACCACTTTTGTTCATAAAACACACTTTCTAACTTCCCGTTCACTTAATCGACTTTCATAACTTTTCGTCCTCGTAAGTAAAATTATAACCTTCAATGACATTAATAATTATAATCAATCGTCCTTTCCGTTCAAGCAAACATTTCTAAGTTTCCGTTAACGTAAAAAAATTAAAAATGATAAATTTCCGATTTTAATTCGCATCATTAGATCTCTTTCATTTGCATACATATCGTAGCTTTTCAGTTCACCCACTACACATCATAACAATCGGTTCATTAAAATCAACGGAAATGATAATTTAATGTCATGCAAATAAACGAACATAATGTAAAACACTATAAAATTGATGATGGAAGTCATACGTACACGTCACACACTTCTGCCATTGCTCCAGCCTTACGTACACGTCACACACTTCTGCCATTGCTCCAGCCTTACGTACACGTCACACACTTCTGCCATTGCTCCAGCCTTACGCACATATTTCACACACTTCTGCCATTGCTCCAGCCTTACGTACACGTCACACACTTCTGCCATTGCTCCAGCCTTACGCACATATTTCACACACTTCTGCCATTGCTCCAGCCTTTCTGTAATACAACTTACATGGCCAAACTCTTCACTCAGATTGATTTTCCGGAACTCCATTTGTGTTTGACGGTGATGCATGCTGGGTTTGAAGAACTTGCCCAGGACATCGCTCTTCTTTGGGTCTTTCCAGGTTGGCTTCTCTTCTTTCACCTCGTCACATAAATTCTCCGGCTCTTCTATGGTATCCGAGCTAACGACATGCACCTTCTCCTGCTCTTCTTTTTCCTTCATCTTTGCCTGGAGAGTGACACATACAAAACCCGCATGGTTATTTTGTTGTCAGCCATGACAAAAGACCCAGCGTGACTATTTTCTAATGTCAGCTGCGACACAAAACCCAGCTTGACTATTTTATAATGTCAGTTGTGACACAAGACCCCACTTGACAATTTTATTATTTTTGGCGTGACGAAGTGTACGATAGGATTGGTTATTACCTCCGCCCAGCAGTGTTAATGGTATAACATTTACCAAAACTGGACACCTGTTTAAGATTTTAATCATTTGAATTATTTGCCAAATGATTTATTTAAGACTATATTCTAATGATTTTGTTGCCAAATGATCTATTTAAGATTTTTTAAATTAAAATAAATTATTTGTCAAACAATCTGCTTGATTATATTCAAATGAATTATGTGCCTATGACAAAGTAAATTTGCACCTCCCTAGTTTTAATTTTAATTATTTAAGTTGATAAATTGTCAGTGACTCAATTTTGGGCACTCCTTATGGTGGTATTTTGAAAGTGTTTGAGTTTGAAATAAACAGCCTAAGGGAAGAATATTCTAGATTTGCTGACCTAGTGGAAACTGAGTGATAATTCTATTATCCAATGATTATTGTTAATTACTCTTGCACTTCTGTATTTAAACAAAGGAGATATGCATGCTTAGGGGCTGGGGGCTTAATTTTAATTGTGTTAAAAGTCAAACAATAGCATATTTTGAGAAGTGCCATCGTGAGCTGAGGGAGAGTGTTTGTGGACCAGAATTTCTATTCTATCAAGAAGTGTTCGAACTTGCACGGAGTGATACGAATTCTGAACCCGCTCAGAGGCAGTAGAAATAAATTAATTAATGGTTAATGTCTCTAAGGTCTGATGGAGTTTCTCCGTCTGCAAATTATGAAAACCTATACGGGTGGAATTAAGTAGATTAGGGTATGGGTAGCTAATCTGTTAAAACGTCCCATCTATCTATTTATCCATCCATCCATCCAACTGACAGTACACCATTCCAAAATCTACCCTACATGATTAATAGCATCAATGGCACAGAACTGCTTTAATGATCAGTTTACCTGCGTCTCCTTCTCTCTAGCCTGGAATTCCTTCATAAGCTGCATGAAACGTTCCCATCTGGGCATCCTGCCCTTGTTGATAACTTTCAGACTTCGAGCGGAGACCAATCTGCGCAGTTCCTTGGGTAACTGGCGTAGTTGGACAAACTGTTGAGTTCTGTTGATAATACCACCCGACCAAGGCACGCCGCACGTCCCGATGAAGAATCCTTCAAGAAGCCATATTCTGACCTGTACAATGGAACACGACGAGTTTATAGTTGAGTCATAGTGTGACAGCATGTATTTGTCCTCTTTCTTTCATCATGTATTTGTCCTCTTTCTTTCATCATTTATTTCACGGAAAATTATAGCTGACCTATAAAGCATCATTTGAATTAGGAATATTTTGCTTTTGGATTAAATTATGAATTATTTCATACATATAATGAACAGTCTGTTTGCCCATCCATTAATTTACCCAATCAGCCAATCTGCAGTTCTTCGATCCATTAATCCATTCATTTCCATATCTATATGTGATGGAGTAAATTTTCCTATCCCTATTTTAAAATTTAATTGTTTTTTCTCTCTCTATATTGTTAAATTGTCAGAGTAACCCGATTTTGGGCACTCCTTATGGTGGTATTTTTGAAAGTGTCTGAGTTGAAGTAAACGCTCGAGGTGAGAATATGCTAGAAAATCGCTGATGTAATGCAAACTGGGTGAGTAGTTTTATTATCCAATGGTTATGATTTACGAGAACGAGACCCAGCGAATGGGCTGAGATAAAAAAGTTTACCTACTGTAGAAAAATCTACTGTCTAATCACTTTGAATTTTGAGTGGAATAAGTATGGTCATGAAAGGCGGCCATTAGCTTGATGATGAGTTAACTGACTGGTGGTCGAGAGAGAATGGACTTAGAAATATTTCATGCATTTTCGCTATTGTTATGTTATACTCGTGTTTTATGTAGAGATGCCCTATGAGTTTTATTCCTAAAAGCGTTGGAGGTAATCTGCTCACATATAGTTTGCTAAACACTTGCTATTGTTTTGATATGCTCGTGACAGACAGTCTTTCAAAGTAGCAAACTGAGCTTCACACTCCTTGCTCCAAATCATTATCTCAGGTTTGCTTTTCTTCATCAATTCAATGAGTGATTTGGCGATGACACTGAACTTGGGAATGAATTTTCTATAGTAACCGACCTACCTCAAAAAGGATTTAAAGTTTGTTTTTGGAGAGTGGTCAGTGGTCTCTCCATCTCTTCGAGTTTTCCTACTTTCGATGCTTCTGGCCAGAGGAGATCTTGTCCCACTGTGTGTCCCAAATATTCAAGTTTGAAATGTCCCAAGAAAAGTTTGATTTTCAAACAGTAAGGTTACATTTCTTCAAACACTGAAAAAACACTGAAATAACTTCCATACATTCGGAGGTGTTCCTCCAGGATCTATATAGCCATCAATATGTCGTCCATGAAGTTAGAGATACATTTCACTTTCATAAGTTCGATAAGCAATCTGATCATCTTAGTGAAAACATCTGGCACTGTGAGGATGCCAATTGGCATTTACTTGCCATTGATAGTGGCCATCAGATGTACTGAATGCTATTTTCAGCCTGTCTGCCTCATAGACTGGAATTTGTCAAAAACTTTTTGTCAAATCTAGTTTAGAAAAATATTTTGTTTCACTGAGTGAAAAGATGCTCTGGTTATGGTATCGGTTCAGCTGAAGAAAACAATCAGCTTGTTCAGCTGTCTGTGGTCCACACAAAATTGGTGTGTGGCATCTTTTTTAACTAGGACAATAGAAGACCTATACAGGGACTCTGCCTACTCAGTCATACCTAAGGCTAACATAGAGTCGATTTCCTGTTTTACAGTATCCCATTTCACATAAGGTAAAACGTACAGTTTCATGCAGATTGGATTATGATCCCACAGTGTGACCATAAATTCGCAGTCTCGTTTTTCATGTTTATCGGTAAAAACGTCGTGAGTTTCTTTCATCATGTTCCATAACCATAGAACATCAAAGTCTGAGAGTTCCAGATTTAAAATAGCATCATCAACAATTTAAACATCTGTTAGACCTTGGTATGGTACAGATTTGGCATTGGCGTGTGTGTGTGTGTGTGTGTGTGTGTGTGTGTATGGACGTGCGGTATGTCACTGATTGATAACCCCACTTAAATACTCAATCTTACACAACACTAACATAATAACTACAGATTGATGACAAAAGTCTTTGTAACTCCGTACACACTGATCTGGAAATATAAAGGAAGGATCCTTAGTTGTTGGAAATATAAAAGAAGGATCTTTAGCTGTTGGAAATAGAAAAGAAGGAACTTTAGTTGTTGGAAATATAAAAGAAGGATCTTTAGCTATTTGAAATATAAAGGAAGGATCCTTAGTTGTTGGAAATATAAAAGAAGGAACTTTAGTTGTTGGAAATATAAAAGAAGGATCTTTAGCTATTGGAAATATAAAGGAAGGATCCTTAGTTGTTGGAAATATGAAGGATCTTTAGTTGTTGGAAATAGAAAAGAAGGAACTTTAGTTGTTGGAAATAAAGATATAAAGAAAATGTGACGTTCTGTCCATCCCTCACCGTGCAGTCCTTACTTCCGGTGATGATGATCTCGCGTTCAGGCACATACTGGATGGAGGTGATAGAGAAGGTGTGGGCACGAAACGTGTTTAGAAGGCGCGGTGTTCTCAGTGTTACGTCAGGCTGGGATGCTAAGGGTGGTCGACGCTTGTGGTTGGTCGGGGAGTCTTGAAATCCTTCGCCAACCTGAAATCACAACGAATGGGGATAATTAACGTGGTTCTTGAGAACAACCTGAAATCACAACGAATATGGATAATTAACGTGGTTCTTGAGAACAACCTGAAATCACAAAGAATAGGGATAATTAACGTGGTTCTTGAGAACAACTGGAAATATAACGAATAGGATAATTAACGTGGTTCTTGAGAACAACTGGAAATATAACGAATAGGATAATTAACGTGGTTCTTGAGAACAACTGGATATATAACGAACAGGATAATTAACCTGGTTCTTGAGAACAACTGGATATATAACGAATAGGATAATTAACGTGGTTCTTGAAAACAACTGGATATATAACGAACAGGATAATTAACCTGGTTCTTGAGAACAACCTGAAATCATAAAGAATAGGGATAATTAATGTGGGTTTTGAGAACAACTGGATATATAACGCTAGGATAATTAACGTGAGGGTTTGACATTTGAGAACAACTGAAAAAACAACGAATAGGGTTAATTAAAATGAGGGTTTGACCTTGAGAACATATGAAAATACAATGAACAGTAATCATTAATCAGGGCTTGATAGCTGAAAACGGGAACCAACAAAATATTTTTTTGTTGATAATTCTTCAGAAATTAAAAAAAAAGTAATCTTCACTCTAGAATTCTTATTTTCTATAAGCCCCCATAGGCTGTTGAGACTAAGTGTGCTAATGACAAAGGGTTTACATTGTGAGACATCTCATTTCACCCAGGCTTTCACCAACTACTTCCCTCAAAAGAGACATAAAGAGAAAAGAAAGGAAACGTTTTACTGATTGTGATACAACTTGAATTAAGCTTACCAACACGATATCAGGGTCACATGGTCTGTGAATTTGGAATTATGAGGAATAAATAATTCAAATGTTAATATTTTATAAAACACGCCTGCTATTTAGTGGAGTGGGGGGTAGGTGTGGCTAAGAGAAAGTCAACACCGTCTCTTTACCTTGTCTCGAATTAAAGGAGACCGGAAGTAAACGAAATCTTTTTTCAGCCTATCGTCTCGTTGTTGGATCTCTTCCTTTGTAAAAAGTTTGAAAGCGCCATTGCAGTAAGGTAGAATGTCCCAGATCCGCACGTAGCCATTTGAATCGCCTGTGATGAGGTATTCATTCTTTTCGTCTGTCGTCATGACATGGATAAATTCGCCCAGATCTAAAGTACCGCAAAACTGGCCACGTAAACCGCCCTGAGGGTTCACAAACATTCAGTTGGATATAGATTTTGAAATAAATTTGGTACGATATTAGGCATGAATTGATTTAATTTTAAAAGGATGCCTTTGTCTATGCATTGTATTTACAGTCCATTTATAGTCTGATTTAATTTAAATAAATTACAAGACGAAGCGACTATGACTCATGGTAAAATAAATTTGCATGCAGATTTTTGAACATTAGTGACATATTTTCTAACTAACTTAGTAGTATTAATTGTCGGAAGAAATAAATTTAGGGTCGAGCTGGATGAACACGAATGAGCTAAATTGTCATTGTCGTCAGAACGCACAAGGCATCGACAAGAATTGCAATAAAAGCATGAACGTGGCCGAGAAACATGAAAAAATATACTTTCTTTTCTTTTTTCACGGAATGGAAGAATAAAGAACCAACATTGGTTCTGATGCTAATTTTATTGCAGTCTCACTAATTCCTGTTATTCAGAGCTTTGTGCTAATTGTGTGCGCTATGTGTTTGCAATGTGTGAGAATATGTAAATGTGTGGCTTAAGAAAAAAAATGCAAATAGCCAAAAATGCTTTGTGTATGATGTTTAGTATAATGAGAATAAAAATTAAGCTTACTGTTTCACATAGAACGTGTAAATAATGAGAATAAATTTTAAGTATTAATGCTTTATGTGTGGACGCTTGACATACTGCAGATAACCTTCTAACAATAATGTTTCGTGGGTGACGCGGAAAAATGACAAGAGCAATAAATTATTAACGCTTCTAGAGTACCGTGTAGAGCTATGAGTACAAACCTATATGTATTTAAATTTCCAGTGTGACGTTTGAAATAATAGCCTTTCAGTATTAATGTTTCGTGCGTGACGTGTGGGATAATGAGAATGAGTAATCTTTAAATATTGATGCTTCATGCGTGAAGAGTAACGTTACAGTATTAATATTTCGTGTGACGTGCAGAAGAAGGAGAATAACTCTTCAGCATTATAGCTTCATTGAGATACAGAATAATAAGAATGGCCTTGACATAAGTGTGCTTAAGGTTTGAGTAAATTAGATGAACTTTTAAGGAACATTTTCGTGTGCGATAATATGAGTAGCCTATGCCTCATAATGTATGGTGTGTGAGGATTCAAGAGAGTAAACAGTAAATAAGTGTCTACTATGTGAGGTCGAAAAGTGCAAATACCCTTGCAGTCAATTAATCGAAAGGATGCAAATAATTTTTGTACACAAACTGTAGCCAGAGTGACGTGTGTAACAAGGAATAACGATTCAAAAGGACGTCATGGTTAATAGGTGCAATAATTTGAAAATAACTATATTACGTAAGGGCAATAATAGTGATGCAATAATTTGAAAAAAAACTATATTGTATTAATATTAGTAGACTACGTAAGGGCAATAACAGTGATGCAATAATTTGAAAATAAAATATATTGTATTAATATTAGTAGACTACGTAAGGGCAATAACAGTGATGCAATAAAAATACAGATATGTTTAGTGACGTATATAATGAGGCGAATAACCTAGAGATAAGGACATGCTGAGAGACATGTGAAATAATGTGAATGACCTATGCATAAGGATCATCTGTGACATGTGAAATAAATAAATAACGTACACATAACCACACCACATCCTTAGTGACATGTGAAATAATGTGAACAATCTATGCATAAGGGTAATCTGTGACATGTGAAATAAGATGAATATCATATACACAAGGGTCACGTGAGAAAAATAAGACAAATAGTTTATACATAAAGACATTCTGAGTGACCTGCGAAATAAGGTGCACAGTCTAAACATAGACATCCAGAGTGAATAGTCAAGACATTCTGGGCGACGTGTATGGTGAATAATCTAATACACAAAGTGGTTCTGGGCGACGTGTATGGTGAATAACCTAATACACAAAGTGGTTCTGGGCGACGTGTATGGTGAATAACCTAATACACAAAGTGGTTCTGGGCGACGTGTATGGTGAATAACCTAATACACAAAGTGGTTCTGGGCGACGTGTATGGTGAATAACCTAATACACAAAGACGTTCTGGTTAACGTATAATGTCTGGTGAATAACATAATACACAAAGACGTTCTGGTTAACGTATAATGTCTGGTGAATAACATAATACACAAAGACGTTCTGGTTGACGTATAATGTCTGGTGAATAACATAATACACAAAGACGTTCTGGTTGACGTATAATGTCTGGTGAATAACATAATACACAAAGACATTCTGAGTGACGTGTAATGTCTGGTGAATAACCTAATAAACAAAGACGTTCTGAGTGACGTGTAATGTCTGGTGAATAACATAATACACAAAGTTTTGAGTGGCGTGTAATGTCTGGTGAATAACCTAATACACAGAGACATTCTGAGTGACGTGTGAAATAACGTGGAAAGCTGAGACATATAGACGTCCCCATCTCAACCCCCAAAGGAGAAGAACAGAAATGACCTTGGAATGGATGGACCAAGCCCGGATCCAGCCTTCTGCCCCGGCCGTCATGAGGGTGGCAGTCTCAGGGTCCATCGTCTGTCGTGTGTGCAAGCCAATCAGACACTCGACGGAACTTTCGTATTTCTCGAACATTCGATCGTTCTCTGCTCGGCTGATTACCTCATTCTGACACAAGAGAAAATTCACTCAGGCGAAACGAAATCCATTCTCCTACAGTTAAATAAAAGTCATGGAATTGAGGATAGATGCATTTCAGGAACAATAAAAGTCATCGTGCATAAAGAACAATTTTTTTCTTTAAGTGAGAGAGTTATCATTTGAGTCTATAAAAGTTGCTGAGAGAACAGAAAATTTAATTTCCCTGGCTTTGCAGGATACCATTCCTGTGTAGCCAGGTAGCATTTATGTATGACCATTTGATTCTTGTACTGGCATTTGTTATATCATTATCATCATCATCAATCATTTTCAATCAATCACTCATTATCATCATCATTATCATTGTGGGTCACCTGTAAATTAATTATAATCTAATACAACACTACATTCGAGTGGCACACGTCCCAATAACTCTATGAACCCCCAAGCGAGTATCTCCTGCGAAATATAGAACAAAACAAAGACAATACGTAGACTACAAGATGAATTTTCCCAAAATGTTTATCATTCATCTACGATGTTTATTCTCATGAAGCAACAGTTCTCTTGAAGTACTAGTATAAATAGAACACACTCTGCAACACCAAATGTTCAGGTAATACTTATCTTTTATACCATTCAGCTGTCAGTTGCAAATATCATACCTTTAGTTTCAGACGAAACAAAGTGGTAAAGAACGATGTATCAATGATTCCTGAATTCCATTACAGAAAATCATTCATTATTTTGTTCAGTTTATATGACTTCCCCCACACACAAACCTTTTACTATTTTCAGTAAATTGGATTATCTTCACTTCTAGTTGGAGCATAGAATTTCTCTCAAAGAATTTATTTAAATTCATTCTTGGTCGATGTTGTCACCATTGTCACGTGACACCTATAACACAAATTGATCCTTGTTAACGAGTTTTTAATCCCCTTTCATTCACAGAATTGCACTTGAGACTTTCCTAGCTCAATGGCTATAGTTTACTTTTAATTGATTTTGCTCTCTGGGGTTTTACTCACTACTGGAGGTCATGGTCAAATTTAGAAGTCTAGATAATTTATTTTAATTATTTCCGTATACCCCATGCTGGGCTCCAACTGAAAAACATCTGGTCTGGATTTATATGTATCTTAATGACCAAGCTTACATGCAAGTCATCTTTAGCTTTTATAACAGTACATCTTGTACTGTTTGAATTTTATATTTTTAATATTTATTTAATGTGACTGGGCTAAATTATCCCAATCTCTGGAGAGATTGGCAATCACCATCAATATCATCATCATCATCTCCACCACCACCACACCAATCATCACCGGTACCACCAGCACCACTACAACCACCACCATCCAAATCTACTTAAAAATAAAACTTTCATATCTAACTGAAAACAGAACGTTTACATCTAAGTGAAAACATTATATTTTTTATCGAACTGAAAACAGAACTTTTATATCTAAATGAAAGCAATACTTTTATATCTAACTGATAACAGAACTGTTATATCTACCTGAAAACAACACGTTCATATCTAAATGGAAACAGAACTTTTATATATTCCCCCCCTCTCCCTCTCCGCAGTAGACTTTTTATTACTCGATTTTCTCTGTCTTGGATGCTCCTATGAAGACTTCCTCCATTCTTGAGTGTTTTGAAGCAGTTTCTACCTCTGAGAGTTAGAGAAGTGTAGTGGCTTTGTTTTTGTAAAGATTGAAACAAGTGTTTTAGTTTTTTTGTTTTTTGTTTTGGGTAGAGTATGGAGGATGTGCAGAATGGGATCCATAGCAGACGTGTGGATTAATTAAGCGATTAATTTTCTTTCATCATGGATTAGTGGGCAGAGCAATAGGAAGTATTCTATGGTGATTTTCTGGTACGCTTGTGCTGAGAACTTATATGTTAAGAGTGTTGAATTTAGTCTTAGTCTGAATATTGCTTTGTTGTGCAAGGTACGGGTACAGTTGTCCTGAGATCTTATATGTTAGGAGTGTTGAATTTAGTTTTAGTGTGAATATTGCTTTATTGTGCAAGGTGTTGGGTAAGTTAGAAGGTCTTAGCGCTTTGTGCACCTAATAGATCTGGTTAATTTGTGTGTGCATTTCTGATTTGTATATTTGGGGTGAGTATAACTCTGCCATTTCTTGTATACTATTTTTCCTCCTGGTCGGCTGCTTCATTTCCTGATATATTCTTGTGGGCTGAGAATCCATAGGAATATGGTGTTAATGTTGTTTTTTCAATGTTTCATAGTGTAATGTCCTATTTGACTTGTGAGTGTGTTCTGGAAATGTTTGAGGTGTACGTTCTAGAAATGTGTGGTGTGTGTCCTAGAAATGTTTGTGGTGTATGTTCTGGAAATATTTGTGGTGTATGTTCTGGAAATGTTTGTGGTGTATGTTCTGGAAATGTTTGTGGTATGTGTTCTGGAAATGTTTGTGGTATGTGTTCTGGAAATGTTTGTGTTATGTGTTCTGGAAATGTTTGTGGTATGTGTTTTGGAAATGTTTGTGGTATGTGTTCTGGAAATGTTTGTGGTATGTGTTCTGGAAATGTTTGTGGTATGTGTTCTGGAAATGTTTGTGGTATGTGTTCTGGAAATGTTTGTGGTATGTGTTCTGGAAATGTTTGAGGTGTATGTTCTGGAAATTTTTGTGCTGATAGTGAGTCAATATCTGTTTAGTGAGGTGGACAGAGGAGTATTTGTTCAGACATGATAGTGCTTTTGGTATGGCTGTCAGCTGTGAGTACTGAATGATCATTTCATATCTGTTTAAACAAAATTTCTATATTTACCTGAAAACAATCGAATGCCTCTTCTGAGTGCGAAGTCCCAAGGTCAGCCAGAAGTGGCCGTTTTAAAATGCGGTAACCTGTTCTAGTTGGAACCAAAACCCGACTGTCTGATATACGCAAGTACGGAAAGAGAAAGTCCTCTGTAAAACAAAAGCAAAAGTTTGTTCGAAGGAGAGACTATCTATCTATCTATCTATCTATCTATCTATCTATCTATCTATCTATCTATCTATCTATCTATCTATCTATCTATCTATCTATCTATCTATCTATCTATCTATCTATTATCTATCTATCTATCTATCTATCTATCTATCTATCTATCTGTCTGTCTGTCTGTCTGTCTGTCTTTCTGTCTGTCCGCCCGTCCGTCCGTCCATCCATCCATCCATCCATCCATCCATCCATCCATCCATCCATCCATCTATCTATCTATCTATCTATCTATCTATCTATCTATCTATCTATCTCATTAGTACTTGAGAATAAGTGAGCAAATGAGAGTTTTTACAGTTTTACATGGTGTTGTGGGTCTTTGTAGAAAATTATATATGATACAAACTAATTTTGGCACTTTTAGATTCAATCAAGATAAGAGCAAAGAAAAAAATAACTACCATAAAAAACGAGTTAGGAATAGAGCAAAGAAAAAAATAACTGCCATAAAAAAACGAGTTAGGAATAAAGAAAAAATAACTGCCATAAAAACGAGTTAGGAATAGAGTAAAGAGAACTGACGGGAAGGAATAGAAAGATAAACATATCAACTAACGTCCACCTCCTCCCCCCCCCAACCACTTACCACGTTATTACAAGTGATTGCAAAGAAATAAAGCTTCAAACCTTTGAAATAATTTCTTCTATCTTCCCCGATATCGGTATCCTCAATCGATGTGTCAACAATTTCCAGGGACGCTTCATTCGTTGTTAACTTGATTATTTTCACGGGCATGCGGTTTTCACAAGGATTCATGCGCATCAGAGCGTGACCTGTGTCAGTAGAGGTGATGATGATATTCCCATCATAAGACGCCGAAGCCAGAAGGCCAGGCTGGACAAATGCAAGTGCCAGAATCTCTTCTTTATGAACCCGAAAAAACTGGCGTAACGGTTTATCCGGGGAGTCGGCATACAAGTCTAGAACGAAAATGATCTGTTGCCACCCTGCTGCATATATCCAGTCCTATAAAATGACAAAAACAACAAATATTAAAAATGTAACAAACAATTCAAAAGAATAGTCTTGAGAGAAAATGATTTGTTGCCACCCTGCTGCGTATTTCTAGTCCTATAAAATGAAAAAAACACAACCCAATTATTAAAAAATAATCTGTTGCCACCCTGCTGCGTATATCCAGTCCTATAAAATGAAAGAAAGCCCAAAAAAGCCCCCCAAAAAGTAACAAACAATTCAAAAGAATAGTCTCACCACAGTTGTATGACGTTCTCGCCAACCAACGTACACAGCGTTACTTGAAACGAGAAACCTCTAAAATTCTAAGTACTAGAGTCTGTAAAACCTTCCAGGCAGACTTGCAACTGACTTGTAGCGATCCAACGAATGCTGCTGCATAGACGATCATACTAGATTTCTTGCTGAATGGGATTCCTCCCCCCACCCAACAGTTAACTTCTTGTCTCGCAGGAAACTGAATTAAACCTACCATCTTCAATCGACTCTCCGCGGCCTTGGTATGTTCCTGTGGGACCTTCCTCCTCTTGCTTGACTCTTGAGTCTGTTTTACTTAATGAAGATTTGTCGGAGATTTTATGCTCAAAGGGATTTTCCCGAAGCATACTGCCGCTGACCAAGCCCCGATTTTACAAGTGCGAATGGACCTACTGTGTGCCTTCAGTTATTTGGGCACCTTTTGATGTTCCGGACAGGGAGCAGGTCAACAGTCTTACGTTAAAGGTGATTTTCGTACTGTCTGCGAAATCAGCCAGCATGGGACACCTAAGTTAAACTCACAATAAGCATTCATTCTGCCCGGTGTTTTGATTCTTTTTTGTTCTGAGGGCAAACAACTGTCCCGTTTAATTAGAATCATAACTGCTAGCTCAGTACATAATATCTAGTCTTTAGGATGAAGCAACAACGCAGGTGTTTAATGTCTAGTCTTTAGGATGAAACAATAACGCAGGTGTTTAAACCTAATGTCTAGTCTTTTGGATGCAGTAAAGCAGGTGTTCAACATAATATCTAGTCTTTTGAATGGAGCAATGAAACAGGTGTTCAACATAATGTCTAGTCATCCTACACGTTATCTGGTGACGAGGAGTGACAGTGAAATATGAGCAGACCTCATTTGCATTATGAACATTCATTTCGATAGTCTCTAAGCATCGATTCCTAATTGTTCCATGTCTGTAAGGGGGCGAGGTGTTTATTACTTTAATCATGCTAAATCTCATCACTACTAGGCATTCTTGAAGAGTTTATCTAGTTTCTTTGAAGTAGCGAAAATTAACCATGAATATGTGCAAATGTTAATCAATTCAATTGCACTCTAGAACTTAAATTGATAATAATTGTTTTGCATTATTCATCTGACAAAGCCGACTTGACAGAGTGTGTACAGTTTTCCTTTTAAGTGTATTTAAGAGAGAGAGGAGGGGAGAGAGAGTTAGAGAGACAGAGAATGAGAAAAAGGGAAAAAGGGGGAGAGAGGAAAGAGAAAAAGGGAGAGAGCGTGAGAGGGGAGAGAGTTTCCATCACTATATTAATCTTGACTGTATCAGTATTATGCTTTATTTTATTACATGTGCTTTGATAGTTGTTTTAAATTGTGGTCTATATTGTTCATAGTTCATAACTATTAAGATTTATAGTTTGTGAGTGAGGGTAGGGCCAAGGAAAAATCAAGTCCGATCATTAAAATCTTAAACTGTACCCCACAAACGTAGGAACAATGGCGAAGGCCTGGATTGGTTTTAAAGCTGAATTAGATAAAGATTGTCCTGGTTCTAGGAATAATAGTGTTTCTATTCTGCTGGTGGGGATTCCTGTTAGAAGATTATCCTGGTTCTAGGAATAATAGTGCTTCTTGTCATCTAATGGGGATTCCTGTTAGGAGACCGGGACTTGATCCAACACAATCTGTACTGCATTCAAGTTGATACAAATATCTAATAATTGTAATACTTATTACTATTAGTTATAACTTGCTAAAGAGCATAATGACCCTTGACTCCATTATGATTGGTATGTAGAAGGAGAAATAAAGGATAACGGAAATCTCACAAATAATCAAATGATTCACCCACACAAGAAAACCATAAACAAAAAATATATGAACCAAGAAACAACAACAAAACTGAAAGCCATATAAAAATAACAAAGCACCCCAAAACAAACACAAAAAACCCCACCCAACTAGACAACTATCCAGCCACTCAGTCACTTACCTACCCACCCACACACACACCCAAGCAATAAAGCACCTAACCAAACAGAAGAAAATAACAAAACCCCAAATATACAAACAAATCAAAGAAAAAACTTTATCTCCCCACCCCCAACTAATTGTTTTGTTTGCTTCTCGGTTCTGACTTGCCCGACTTGCCCGACTTGCCCGACTTGCCTCATCTACAAGAAGGCAGCTCACGACACCTTTCTCTGGCAATGTGTAATGCTGTAGGAGAACTCCTGTAGAAAAGTTCCATAAGTTAACTGTTCCATCAATTGCACCGGTGACCGCTCTACGTCCCGTCACGTCCAGTGCCAGTGACGTGATCTCTAGAGTTTTGCTTTCCGGGTCGTAGGCTTTGTCACAAACTTTGGTTCGTGAACTGTAGTGAGTGAAGCGCATAAGTTCATGTCCTGTATTTACGTCCCACACGCTGACGAAACCACCTTTGCAGACACTGACAATCTGAAAGTGAAAACAGGGAGAAATAAATAAACGTAGCCAAAGGAATATTTGGAGTGGTGCCATCATACACGTTTCGAGAAATCATTTCAAGCATTGTCAGTTGATATCACAAACAGTATTGTCCCCTTTCTGCACAGTGTTACCGGGGTCCACGGTGTTACGTCAGTACACTTGTGTTACGTGGGTCCATAGTGTTGCGTCATCCAGTGTTATGTGGGTCTATAGTGTTACGTCAGTCCACAGCGTTATTTGGGTCCATAATGTTTCGTCGGTCCACTATGGATATAGCAATAAAGTTAAATAGGTCAGTGATTTGAAATATATTGTTTTAAATATTAAACTAATTTTGGCAGACCTAAACAAAGAATTGTCATATTTATTTATAAAAAGTATTTTCTTTGCAAAAACAAAATTAGTGATAATTACTTCTTTGATAGAAAATGTCCAAGATTATGATAAATTATAACATATTTATTTTCTTCGAGAGTTAACATATTCTCACTGCCGATATATTCATTTTCATTCTCCCTACCATTAACAGTATTTTGGTACTTTCAGTACAATATCTCAAAACCGAATGAAATGATAGAGCGGAAGTAACTGGGGAAAAAAGCTGTTCATAGAACATTTGGGAGATGTCTTTCCATTAAATAAGACTTGTACTAATGACCTAACCTATAACTCCAAATGGGCGTTCGGCGTAGTCGTCATTGAAGGGTTTGACGTCAACGACCATAAACAAACTAAGGTTCATCATAGTGATCATTATAATAAATCGCCAGATCAGTTGCATCGACAACCATAAACCAACTCTACTCCATGATAGTGATCATTACTCTCAGAAATTATTGATTAAAGTGTTGTTTTGAATATTCATGAAATTTTACTAATGATTGTTATATGAAACTAACTCATATCTCGTCCAGAGAAGGTTGTGTGACACTAATAAATCATGCAGTATGTATAGATGAAATAAGCACGTGTTGTGCACTAAGCTTTATGCATTGTAAAACCATTTGTAACAAGTGAGGTTAGTGGGAGATTGAGATAACTGAATGAAAATTTAATGTAAACCTTTCACTGATTATAGTTGCATCTATTGAGATTCATGTAAATATGGAAATGGAAAAATTATTGTTTCATTTGTGAATATTTCTCCATTTCGAGATTTTGTAAAGTTTAAGTTAGCGTGTAGTTAACGTTTAATGACGTGAAATTATGTTGTCTATTGCTGATGCCACAAAGCCTTAATGTTCGTATTTATCGCAGAGAGATACATTGTCTATTTCAGCTGGACTTCTTTCGTCTTACGTCTTGTTGCTGAGTTGCTCTTCATGTTCACTCTGAAACGCACACCTTATTCCTGTCGTGAGCACACCTTATTCCTGTCGTGAGCTGACGGTCATCGACGTGATGTTATCGACAATGGTGAAAGATAGTGCACGAGAAAATAATGATGACAAGCTCATCTCTGTTCAATGACCACAAGCTAAGTGTCCAGACTAGTCGATCCATAAATATAATCGACCAGATAAACATTGCTGTTTAGCAGATAGCAACACTCATCATCATCATCATCATCATCATCATCATCATCATCATCATCATCATCATCTGTCCCTTATGTGGTCGTTGGGTCACTGAGCTGCTGAACGGTAGACCAGCTCCCTCCACTTGTCTCGGTCATATACCAAACTCTGTCTCTGCAAATATTTTCCCAGACCATTCTGCGATGTTGTTGGCTCACATTTTCTGTCTGCCTCGTTTTCTGCCATCCATTGCGCTACCCTGCAGAATTGTAGTGGAGAGGTTGTTGGCTCGAGTAACATGGCCATACCATTTCATTTTTCTTATTTTGACAGTGGTGAGAAGGTTTTCATATTCGCCAGCTTCACGTCTGATGGTATTATGCACATCTTCGTTTGTGATGTGATCATTGTAAGAGATGCCAAGGATGGGTCTGTAGTATCTCATTTCAAGTGCTTGTATTCTGCACTGCATTTCTGCAGTCAGGGTCCATGCTTCACATGCATTCAAAAGGATTGAAAGGACTAGCGTTTTCAGAAGCCTTATTTTTTTTTTTAAAATCATATTTTTGTCTCTCCGAATGGGTCTTAGCTTTGACATGGCTGCCGTTGTCTGAGCTGCTCTAGACAAGACTTCTGTTTTTGATCCCTTGTCTTTGATGACACATCCTAGATACTTGAATTGGCTCACTGTTTCTAGTTCTTGTCCTTAGAACTTGATTTTGGTTGAAACATGTTTTTAAACATTTGTCATCAGCTTGGTTTTTTTCTGCATTTATCTCCATGCCAAATCTGGAGGAGGATTCATCAAGGGATATCACTAAGGCGACAAGCACGTCCTCACTGCCAGCCAGCCCGTCGATGTCATCTGCAAAGCGGAGTTTGGTATGCCCTCCAGTGCTGACTGTTCCATAGTGATGTTCCAGAGTGTCATTCATGATGCGTGCTAAGTAGATGTTGAAAAGCGTGGGAGATAGAAGACAGCCCTCGTGTTCACCAACTGTTGTCTGAAACCATTCCACCCCCCCAGATCCCTGAACAAACACTGCACTGATGGCTTTGGTATGTAGCTGCTTGATAGTGTTAGTCAGCATATGGCCCATGATGTATTTCTTCATTTTGGCCCATAATGCCTCATGCCACACTTTATCAAAGGCCTTTTTAAAATCTATGAACACATAGTAAATGTCTTATTGGTGTTGTGAGTATATTTCGCACAGAACTCTGAGATTAAATAATTGTTCTGTCGTACATCTTACAACCCTAAACCCAGCCTCTTCTTCAGTGATAATTTCTTCTGCTTGGGTTTCATCATCACTTTGACAGCATGGCTGATCAAACTGATAGTTCTATACTTTTGGCATAGGTAAAGATTAAATTTCTTTGAGAGTGTTATAATCAATGATTGAGTCCATGTTGTGGGCCTTTCGCCGGTCTGCTGGAATTTTGCATATTCTTGTTAGTAAACTAACACTGCTTCTCCACCACTCTTGATAGGTTCTGATGGGATTTTGTCAACTCCAGTTACTTTCCCAATTCTTTAGTGCTCTTACTGCTGCTTCTATTTCTTCATTGGGAAAGTCATCATCATTTGAGGACTCTGGCACTGCAAGCACTTCGGGGTCTCCTTTGGATGGTTGATTGTAGAGGTCTTTGCAATATTCAGTCCATCTTTCTGTTATCTCATTGAATTCTGTGAGTCATTTCCCAAGGTTGCATTTGGACAGTATATATATATAGTCTCGGTTGACCTGTGATGTCAGAAATAAAATTCTGGCCAAAATTCTATTGTTCTCTTTTTACTATTAATATTAAATGGTGGTTAATTTGTTAGTGTAAGTGAGAAGAGTTGGCTGGGGGTTCTGAACCATATATATGTGGATATTATATAAGTCATAATTAATCAAAGGGGAAAGATAACGTTTGCCAACTCAAGGCACGCCAGCTAATTTGTTTGTCACCATATAATTTGTTTGTCACCATATAATTTGTTTGTCACCATTAGCGAATAAAGGTCCCAAAGAATGGGTCTGTATAGAGATTGAAGGATAGATTAGGCTGCCTGGCTGTTGTCAGTATTAGAGCTAATATAATAACTTTAATGATTAATAATTTAGAGTCTGATACTGTGATATGGTCAATAAATATAACCTGGTGTGTGACATCCATGATAGTGATCATTATAATAAATCGCCTGATCAGTTGTGGAAAAAACAGTAATCACCTCTCCGTTCAGGCACATACAAGTCAATGTATTTTACTTTTAGTTTGATCAATACACAGTTTCAGCTCAAAATAAATGAAATGTAATCTGTAATAGTTATCCACGTGTTTTCCACAATTTTACTGACGCATCACATCTCCCAGCTTATGTTGCTGTCAAAATCCCCCATACCCCCTCTCCCTGTCAATCTTAAATGGTCAAAATAAAAATACCGTAATTCGAATTAGCCACACCACTGTCAATCTTAAATGGTCAAAATAAAAATACCGTAATTCGAATTAGCCACACCACTGTCTCTGAATATAAAGATAAAGCT
The DNA here is from genome assembly GCA_028829895.1 of Sinotaia quadrata. Classification (NCBI taxonomy): domain Eukaryota; kingdom Metazoa; phylum Mollusca; class Gastropoda; order Architaenioglossa; family Viviparidae; genus Sinotaia; species Sinotaia quadrata. The sequence continues at coordinate 26,406,840 of CM054182.1, forward strand.
CACCCCCCCCCCCCCCCGAAACCCCAATGCAAATAAACCTCCCACAACCCCAGACAACAAAATAAAAAAAAGAAATAAAACTAAAGACTAAACAATACTTTTGCGTTCTTTATCACAAAATTATAGGCGTTTGAACAAAACCGGTAACAAAGAAATTTACTGTAAAACGCAACACTCTCAAAGTTGCGGTCCCCAAAAACCCGTTGCAACACGAATGACAACATGACACCAATTAACAATGTACCCGCTTTACCTGAGCAAAAGCTTTGCTGTACCGAGCACAGACTACAGGGTACTCGTGCGAACACAATTCAGCCCGATCCATCTCCTTTTTCTTCTTTCCAATTTCGGCGATGATGCTAGTGGCCGCGAGGAACTGGCCAGTGGTAACGTTGAGATAAAACGCGGACGGAGGGATGAAGCCCATCTCCGACAGCGCCTGCGCGGAGAAACGCTGTATAAGTGTGTAGTGGATGAGGTCGAAGACGTTGATGGTTTTGAACACGTCACAACTGATAATGCGCTGGCCGGGCGAATGGATGATGACCATCACTACAGGGCCCAGGTGATCTCTTGTGAGGAGGAGAATGAGATGAGATGGAGAAAGGAATTTCTTGAAACTTATCTGCAATTTCATCTATTCCACGATTTTATTTTATTTTAAAGTGATATTAATTTTGAACATTCTGCCAATTTATCTGCAAAATAGTGTTTCGCGACTGTAGGTTTGTTATTTTAGGGGTTTGATCTATCCCACGTTTTTTAAAATAATATTTTAAAGTCATATTAATTTTGAATATTCTTTAACTCATTCGGCCAAGAGTTTAAAACTAACTCATCACCAGTAATTAAATAACCAAATATATTACAATGAAAACACTGGCCAACAGCTATAATAAGAGATAAAACAATATAAACAACACAAATAACAACTTCTGTATAAACAAGCAAACAGCGACTTTTAACAAACTCAAAAGTCACACTATTAGCATAATTATTATAAAATTATAAACGTGAAACTAAGCGCAATGAACAGTGACAGATTTCATGAAACAATAATCAAACAGCAACCACAAAATGAAGAGCGAAAGCAAGGAACACAACATCAGCACTAAGCTTCAAGATAACAGTATTTGACAGCCTATTTCAGAAATAGTGGAAACCATTTCAAAACCATCCAGCATAACATCAGTATTTGACAGCCTATTTCAGAAATAGTGGAAACCATTTCAAAACCATCCAGCATAACAACAGTATTTGACAGCATATTTCAGAAATAGTGGAAACCATTTCAAAACCATACAGCATAACATCAGTATTTGACAGCCTATTTCAGAAATAGTGGAAACCATTTCAAAACCATCCAGCATAACATCAGTATTTGAGAGCTTATTTCAGAAATAGTGGAAACTATTTCAAAACCTTCCAGCATAACATCAGTATTTGACAGCTTATTTCAGAAATAGTGGAAACTATTTCAAAACCATCCAGCATAACATCAGTATTTGACAGCCTATTTCAGAAATAGTGGAAACCATTTCAAAACCATCCAGCATAACATCAGTATTTGACAGCCTATTTCAGAAATAGTGGAAACCATTTCAAAACCTTCCAGCATAACATCAGTATTTGACAGCCTATTTCAGAAATAGTGGAAACCATTTCAAAACCATCCTGCATAACATCAGTATTTGACAGCCTATTTCAGAAATAGTGGAAACCATTTCAAAACCATCCAGCATAACAACAGTATTTGACAGCCTATTTCAGAAATAGTGGAAACCATTTCAAAACCATCCAGCATAACATCAGTATTTGACAGCCTATTTCAGAAATAGTGGAAACCATTTCAAAACCATCCAGCATAACATCAGTATTTGACAGCCTATTTCAGAAATAGTGGAAACCATTTCAAAACCATCCAGCATAACACACACATTTACGTAAAATGTACATCTAAACACACTGAAAAAAACAACTGTGCAGAATTTCTGTGAATTTAAATTCTAAACTGTACACATATTTAAAATTTCTATAAAATAAATTTAAAACTAAACACATATTTAAAATATTTCTGCTTTCACGACACTGTAGCACTAGGATAAAATTTGATAATGACGTCAATCGATTGATAGTTGATAAAGCAGGCACATGAATTATTTTGAATGCTTTGGTATAGAAGCCAGATATTGTTGACTTCAATGTAGTCTAGTGTTGCTCTGAAACAGTCTTTTGTTAAAATTCTTATTAACGAGGCTGTATCCAAGTCTTACAGTCGGCCATGAAACAGCTCTAACGAATTTGTGGACATATTTTTTGATAAAGGTGGTAAAATAGTGCGAAAGTAAGATCGTAGTCAATCTGGTATTTAATACAATATTTATGTTTTATTACGCCACCCTGTCTCACAATACATTATCATCAATATGCAACATACATTTTTGCTTTTACAACCGCACTCTATACTTAATCGTGCCTATGTCACTTATTATACCTCGACAGGCCGGACTCTATACTCAATCGTGCCTATGTCACTTATTATACCTCGACAGGCCGGACTCTATACTTAATCGTGTCTATGTCACTTATTATACCTTGATGGGCTCAACAGTCTGCACATTTTATTTTGTTTCTTGCAGTCGTGTCGATAAGCCACAAAGCGTACCTTATCGTGCCAACAGGCCCTGTCTTCATGAAGAAGTTCCACACACGAACCTTACAGTCCAGAGAACCCGTAACGATTATCTGGCGCACATAACAGTAGTCGAAACAGAGAACTGATTTCACTGAGGCATAGATGCGCGGCTCCCGTTTGCCAAACCAGTCGGCCATACACAGGCTGTTCTGGGGACAGTTGCTACTAGAGAGGAAGGACCGGTGTTCAGGGATATAGCTGACTTGGGATACCCAATCTCCGTGGACACGTGCAGTTCGGTGCAGCTTGACCCCGGAAATTCTGTTTGGATTGACAGAGATAAATTGTAGTTTTTGTTTACTTTTGACAGCAATTACGTAAAATGTTGGAACTTTTGTCGTGTATCCAGAAAAAAACTGGAGAAACAGTCAGCTGAGTTAAGAGCAATATATAATTTAGTTAGTCCTAAAACTTAGTACTCTACTTATAACTAATTAAGAGCAATATATAATTTAGTTAGTCCTAAAACTTAGTACTCTACTTATAACTAATTAAGAGCAATATATAATTTAGTTAGTCCTAAAACTTAGTACTCTACTTATAACTAATTAAGAGCAATATATAATTTAGTTAGTCCTAAAACTTAGTACTCTACTTATAACTAATTAAGAGCAATATATATGTCATGGTCGAAGTGGCTTATAAGTCAGTAAACTGGGAGATCTAGTAAAATAAAAAAAGGCTGCTTCTTCCCTGTAAAATATAATCATGGTGCAAACATAAAGAAAGTAATGGAGTTGTATTGTGATAAACTAGAAACTTAGGTTTGCTCCTTAATTATATTTTGTAGTGAGCAAGTAGCCTTTCCAGTTTCCAGTTTCTTATTTTCACGTGTTTATTGAATCTACTGGTTTACTGATTATAAACCTGATCAAACAGAAAGATGCGGGAAACGTCTGTTGCAGTGTATGTAAGCATACGGGAGTACGCAATGCACTTTTGATGGATCGTGACAAAATATGCTGAAGAAAATTCTATACAGTGAAGCTACCAGAATTACTGTTATCAAGTTCTGCTTGAAGGAACTGACATGATGAAGAGGGTGCTCAAGTTGATTTTAAGAGAAAATTAGTGTGTCAGTGTTTTCCATATGTGTGGAGGGAGATACATGTTGACATTGTTGGAAAAGCATGTGAAAGACTGTTGAAGCAGCACTTAATCCAGGTTATGTAAAATGACTATAATCACCTATCTCAAATAACTCCATTTATATTCTCTGATAGAACTAATCTGTGATTTGTATTGACATATTGTTGAATTGTATTTATGACAGACTGTATAATTATGAAATTATCCAAACGTGGGTTCATGGAAATATTGAGGTCAAGTAATCTATTTTATTGTATTTGTCATATGTATATTTTATTGTTGATTTAATAACTTTATTGTTACCTTCTTACACATATTGATAACCTTATTTTGGAGAAGAAAGTGGGTGGGTTGGGGCTCGCTAAATATAGATTAAAGACGGATTTATCTTCTCCTTTGGTAAGAAGTTTTTCACGTATGGAAAGATTGTGTGACCGTGAATATTTATCTTTTATGTTGTAGAGGAGAGAAAACATTTACAGCGCCAGTATATCTGCCAAGTGAGAGAGATGAGTGGTGTCTGCTGGAGGATCTTTAATAAAATAAAATTAAGATTCTCATCACTTGCAATTAGTTATGAAAGATTAATTAATAATAATAATTTTCATTAACTAAGTGGCGTTACTGTAACATTGGCTACTCACTTGTTCCTAAGAAGGTCTTTGTACTTGACACGAGTAATGAGCTCGCGGTTCTCGTCCCAGCCAAACAAGCCTCCAGATCGCTTCAGGTTCAACTCCAGGGCGTGGATGTCTCCATTCATGTCGCCCCAGATTAGGAGGGAAAACGACCGAGAGTGTAGGTCGGCCCAGTAATCCATGCATGTGATATTGTTAGCCAGCATAATGATCTGATACCTCAACTTTAGCCCTGGAAAGTGATTAATGCACGTGATTTTGTTAGCCAGCATAATGATCCGATTCATCAGCTTCAGGCTTGCAAAATAATTAATATGCGTGGTTGTCAGCCAGCACAATGAGCTAACACAGCAGATTAAGACCTGCAAAAGTGATTACCTAGTCAGCATAATAATCCAATTATCAGCAATAGGTCTACAGATGTTAAAAATTATTAGCTAGCATAATGACCTAGTAGAATAGTCTGAGACCAACACAACGGTTAACTGGACATTGTTCACTAGCATAATGACCTAGTAGGATGGTCTGGGACCAACACAACGATTAACTGGACATTGTTCACTAGCATAATGATTTGATACAGTTAGAGATCCGACAGTAACAACTGCTGTTTATGTTGTTAGCCATAATAGCACATCAGCTTAAGACGTGAATAATTATAGCCACAGGAAAATGTTATTATCTCGTACGTTGTTTCGATTTTAAATATCTAACAACAACAGCAACAATTATGTTATGAACCACTAAAAAGAAATAATAAATCGGTCAACAGAGAATGCAGTTTATGTTGTTAGCCATAACAGCCATGAGCTTAATACGTGAATAATTATAGCCACAGGAAAATGTTATTATCTCGTACGTTGTTTCGATTTTAAATATCTAACAACAACCACAACAATTATGTTATGAACCACTAAAAAGAAATAATAAATCGGTCAACAGAGAATGCAGTTTACATTATTTGCCACCAGCATAATGCAATAATACTTCACTTTGAGAAGAGAGTTAGGTATTGAAGTTCTCAATATTAGTCAGCAAACTGCAAGGACATAATTGAATTTGAAGGTTGCACACTACGTCACGTAGTTCTCAATATTAGTCAGCAAACTGCAAGGACATAATTGAATTTGAAGGTTGCACACTACGTCACGTAGTTCTCAATATTAGTCAGCAAACTGCAAGGACATAATTGAATTTGAAGGTTGCACACTACGTCACGTAGTTCTCGTTATTAGTGAGCAAACTGCAAGGACATAATTGAATTTGAAGGTTGCACACTACGTCACTCAGTTCTCGTTATTAGTCAGCAAACTGCAAGGACATAATTGAATTTGAAGGTTGCACACTACATCACGCAGTTCTCGTTATTAGTCAGCATAATACTTTATTAGCATCAAGCAAATAATGAAATAACACATCGCTTAAATCCCAAATAGATCTTGTCGTTTACAATATTTTATTAGCCAGCATGATGAAATGACATCTGTACTTATATAATTTTGTACTGTACATTTATTATCATCTGAATTTTGTACTGTACATTTATTATCATCTCAATTTTGTACTGTACATTTATTATCATCTCAATTTTGTACTGTACATTTATTACCATCTCAATTTTGTACTGTACATTTATTATCATCTCAATTTTGTACTGTACATTTATTATCATCTCAATTTTGTACTGTACATTTATCTCACTTTTGCATGCAATAACAAAATTCATGTAGGATTCCCTATCCTCATTCCAGGCATCGTGCAGTCACTATTTATCTCCCTTGTAACTTTAGTTTTTCCCCTCCCATTTCAAACAGCAGAAATACCCTCTCACCCAAGTAATAAACTCATTTCTGTTTATTCCGAATACAAAGTCAAAAATTTCTTCGTGTATTTTTAATATGCCGTGAATATTTGTAAACTGAAAGTTTGGTGCTGTGGCTGTAGACAGGATAGGCTAGGGGGGAGCAATCCGTACTCTAATTTCAAAAATATACGAATAGAATATTGAACCCAAGTAGATACGAGAGAAAAATAACGACTACCAGGGTTAAAGTCTGAAGTAATAGGAAGATTCTCAGTCAACATAACTACCATATCCTTGAGGGGACATTAAAGACACGCTTGTCCTTCAATGACATTCCTCTGCTTCTTGGAAAGAAATGTCGGTTCACTAGTATGGACTGCCAGTTATAAATTGTATGCGAAACGGAACCAAGAATCAAAAGCTATTTTGACAATAAGGTCTACCTTGACTTTTGTTTTACCTTCACTGATGTTTTGACGTGAGTCGTCATTTGCTAGATACATTAAATTAAAAGGAATTACCTTCTCCAGTGAGGTCGTATATTATTATCGAACGCTGATTGGCGGTGACAGCTATTAGGTTTGACGGGTACATGACAACACAATCCACAAAATACATCGACTTTGGTGACTCGACACAACCAATGAAGTGGTAATTCAGCAAGCGAAGACTTAGTGTCCAAAGGGAGAGCAATCCATCTCGACTGATTATTAGATAGCGTCCCTTTTTATAGTCGATTTTCGTGCTAACCAAGTCCATTCTGGGAACGAAGCATATTTTGCAAATAGGGGATCGATGTCTGTGAACAAAAGACGATGATTTACATTAAACGTTTTGAAGAACACTGTACAGAAGATTGCTTTTATAAGTGTTTTCTTAATTTTTTTTTACGAAACTATCGGCTCGCTTAATTTAGAATTTGTGATTTACGACTTAAATAGATTACAGGCAGATGGGCGAAATCGTGTTGATTAGCTTCGTTTGGTCTGTTTTAGTAGAACGTTCCCAAGTTCTATAGAAAGCAAAAGGAATATTTTCTTAGCAATGTTACCCGTTTTCTAATTTTTAATTAAGCAGGATTTAAATATAATGTAAATAATGGATTATGATTACCACCAGATAGCACAATTTCACAAACACAATCATGCACACAATACACACATATACGCCTGTCAGCACCAAAAGCAAAGTTGAAAATATATTTTAATGTGGCTTTGTAACTATGTAAGCACACACACACACACACACACACACACACACACACACACACACACACACACACACACACACACACACATTCACACACACGCGCGCGCATATAAGAATCAAACGGTGAGTGAAGAGTGAGAGAGAGAGAGAGAGAGAGAGAGAGAGAGAGAGAGAGAGAGAGAGAGAGAGAGAGAGAGAGAGAGAGAGAGAGAGAGAGAGAGAGAGAGAGAGAGAGAGAGAGAGAAGAAATTATACTGAGAAATAAATAAGTAAATGTTAGTTCAGGGAATTAGAAGGATAACCTACTTGCTTGGAATGATCTTGACTTGAGAGCCAAAAAGCATTTTAACGTGAGCTTCTTCCATGTAATTTTCCAATTGTGATGTCTGTGCGATGTGAGTGATGTAGTCAGTCCAAGTCACTTTACCGCTACAGCTTGCGTCCATCTTTTTGAACAGGTTCGTAATGTCAATTTCTGACATAGCGCGACCAGCTGTCGCTAGTAAAGCACCGTGAAATTGCGCCATTGTCAGCCCTTTGTCTACGCCCTTTCCTGGCTCTAGGAACAGGTTGTGAAGCTCTTTCAAACATGTAAATTCCATGTTATGCAATATCGAGGATGGTACTGCCATTTTTTAAGAAATCAGCCCAATCAACTTTTAAATCTTGTGTTTGTAAGATCAGTTTATATCGCTTATAATGAGCATATGGCCACGATAAGAAAAAGAATGTATATTAAGCAAGACTATTTTATTTTGTGTGCATGAGGTTGTCGATGAAGAAGAAAAGTATACTTTTTCCTGGATGTGAAAAGGAATCAACTAAGAATCAACACATTGGCAAGTCTAACTCTAGAATAACAGCGTTAGCATCAGACAATTACAGGTGACACTGTACTCTTTATTTGTATGTTATGTCGCCTCAGATTAACTGTAGACAATCATATATACAAAATGTAAGAAGGTATTTTCTTCTGTCCATAAACCTGGATTCGTCTGAAGTCAAACAAATTATACCTACCTCTTGTCTCATCATTGAACAAGAGTAAACCCTGACTCTATCGAACTAACTGAACCCCTTACCAGTCTGACAGCTAAAGATAAGCCTAAAAGATAAAGTGATGAGACAGAAAATAAAAAAGACGACTCACTACGTCACTACGAGGGCACTTGACGTCGAAAGTGCGTCATTGTTGTTACGTCACTGATTACGCATCAGTTAAGTGGAGTTTTATTTGCTAAGAGAGTTTGTAACCTTTCTTATTTCTCTAAATAAACAAATTATAATTTGTTTTACATAATTATGAAGAGGTTACATAAGATAATTTTTGAATAATTGATATAAATTATATTTTTCTTCTTTAGGTAATGAAATGGAATCGGCCAGAAGACATTGCAAAAATAAACCCGATGTATTTTGCTACATCTGTGACGAAGACACCATTGTTCCTAACAGGAATACAGCAACAGGTTTTATAAAGCGTGCATCCATGCTTATTTTGGTATCCATCAGGATAAAGTTTGGGCGCCACACATGGTATGCAAGACATGCACTTTAGAATCTGCGGCATTGGACCAAGAGTAAGAAGAGTTGCCTGAAGTTTGGAATTCCTATGGTTTGGAGGGAACCGACAAACCATGTCACTGACTGCTACTTCTGCGCTACCGATGTGACTGGCATTAACAGAAAAATCCAGAGGAGCCTTAAGTATCCTGATCTTGAATCAGCACGTCGTCCAGTAGCACATTGTGATGAAATTCCAGTACCAAATATTCCAAATCCTTTTTCGCGAAAGGAGCTAAATGATCTAGTTCGTGATCTGAGTTTGTCAAAGTCATCTGCTGAAATATTGGCATCCAGATTGAGGGAAAGAAACATCCTTTCTGACAGTGTTGGCATCACCTTCTACCGCAACAGACATCAAGCGTATCTCAGTTTTTTCTCTACAGAGAAGGACCTGCACGCTTCTGCACAAGCGTGGAGTGCCACAGTATAAACCTGAAGATTGGAGATTGCTCATTGACAGCAGCAAGCGATCACTGAAATGTATTCTGCTACACAATAGTAACCAGTTTGCCTTTGTACCTCTAGCTCACTCGACTACACTGAAGGAGAAGTATGAAGCGGTGAAGTACGTCCTGGAGAAAATTCGTTATGATCAGCATGGATAGTTACTTTGTGTTGACCTGAGGATGGTAAACGTTTTGAAACAGTCTGGATTCAACAAGTACCCATGCTTTCTGTGCATGTGGGATAATAGGGACAAAGCACAGTATTACACGAAGCAGGAATGGCCTGTACGGGAGGAATTGGTACCTTGCAAAGCAAAGAACCTCATATACAACCCTCTGGCAGACAGAGACAAGATACTTTTCCCGCCGCTGCACATTAAGCTTGGTTTAATCAAACAGTTCATCAAAGCTCTGACAAGGATGGTGGCTGTTTCGCTTACTTGTGCCATGCTTTTCCAGGGTTGACCATTGAAAATTTGAAACCTGGCATTTTTGATGGTCCACAACTCCGTAAGCTAATCAGAGATCCAGAGTTTGAAAACTCAATGAATGAAGTGGAACTGGAAGCCTGGAAGGCTTTTGTTCTGGTCGTGAAAAACGTTCTTGGCAACAATAAGGCCAGGAACTATTCATAGTTTATTGCCAATATGCTGACTGCTTTCAGAAACCTTGGATGCAACATGAACATCAAAATGCATTACTTATTCTCATATATGGATCGATTTCCTGAAAATCTGGGATCAATGAGCGACAAGCAAGGGGAGAGATTTCATCAGGATATGAAAGAGATGGAGATCAGGTATCAGGGACGCTGGGATGCAGTCATGATGGCTGATTACTGTTGGACTCTAAAGAGAGACAGTCATGATGGCTGATTACTGTTGGACTCTAAAGAGAGACAGTCATGATGGCTGATTACTGTTGGACTCTAAAGACAGACAGTCATGATGGCTGATTACTGTTGGACTCTAAAGACAGACAGTCATGATGGCTGATTACTGTTGGACTCTAAAGACAGACAGTCATGATGGCTGATTACTGTTGGACTCTAAAGACAGACAGTCATGATGGCTGATTACTGTTGGACTCTAAAGACAGACAGTCCTGATGGCTGAGTACTGTTGGACTCTAAAGACAGACAGTCATGATGGCTGATTACTGTTGGACTCTAAAGACAGACAGTCATGATGGCTGAGTACTGTTGGACTCTAAAGACAGACATTCCTACTGCTGAGCAGTCTAGAAGTTCGAAGAGACGGAAGTTCATGCCCTGAATTTTGAACAATGATGACCTAATATTGAATTTATATGTACTTACCATTATCAATGTCTACTGTTCAATGTACATTAATCAACTTTTGTAACATTTAATAAATGAATTGTGTTAGAAAACAATAAAAAAAAATTAAATTAATTATTTTTAAATTAAAAAATATATTTTGGAAGAGAAATATTAACAAAAATTGCCTAATAATGTTACAAAAATGTAATCGATTTAGCTATAAGATCGGATTTTTAAAAATCGAATTAGATAAAAAAAAACTGACCTGATTAAAAAAAAACGGATGTCATTTTCAAATTTAGCAGTGCAAAATTATTCTAACACAGTTGAAAAATCTTAGACAACTTAAAAATTTTCCTTGTTGACGCAGTGTAATTATCAATAATTGATAATAATAAAAAATGACAACAGGCGGTGGGATGGAGTTGGGGTAATTTGACAAGATTTATTTTAAAGCAAACTCGACCCCCCTCCTCATGCCAACAAACGAACCTGTGTTTATTGTACTTGAGCAAGGCATACAATTATCCAAGTTTTCAAGTTATTTAATTTAATTATAATCAATAATATATTCAATTAAAAAAAATATAGTGGTATATGATACCAAGGCCTAGTGTGTAACTGATGTTCTCGATGCTCTAAGTTCTAGCTTTATGACAGGATACCAGGAGACCTAGTACCGGTTTAAAGATGTCACATTACTGAGTGACGTGACTAATGTTCTCAATGCTCTAAGTTCTAGCTTTATGACAGGATACCAGGAGACCTAGTACCGGTTTAAAGATGTCAGATTACAGAGTGACGTGACTAATGTTCTCAATGCTCTAAGTTCTAGCTTTATGACAGGATACCAGGAGACCTAGTACCGGTTTAAAGATGTCAGATTACTGAGTGACGTGACTAATGTTCTCAATGCCCTAAGTTCATCATTACCATCACAGCCACCATTATCAACAAGAACAAGAAGAAAGTGATAGTTTTATCTATAATAAAGAAAACAGTGGTATTTGAACACTTAAGTTCAATCACAGAACACATGATATGATTACGAAAAGAACAAATACGAAAGTGAGATGATCATGGAATTCAGTATCAAAATGCATCCTGACGGGCAGATAACTTTCGATGTAACATAGCCTTGAAAATACACAAGTTATTGCCCTTGCATCGGTCTCGTTTACAACTCTTGCCTATGCTTGCAAGGATTTTGCCATACATTTAATTCATTTCCCGAGAGAGAGAGAGAGAGAGAGAGAGAGAGAGAGAGAGAGAGAGAGAGAGAGGATGAAAGAGACATCCTTACATCTATCTATCTATCTATCTATCTATCTATCTATCTATCTATCTATCTATCTATCTATCTATCTATCTATCTATCTATCTATCTATCCTAATCTAATCTAATCTATCTATCTATCTAACTTTAGCAGAAGAAGAAAGACAAGAAGCCTCACTTGTTGAGTCTTGAAAACTTTAACGCTAAGACTTACTAGCTATTCTGCTGCTATTAGCTTTCTTCAGTTTATTGGTGCATGCATTCTCTTTATTTGTTTCTTGAAATATCATTTCTTCCTAACTGAAAATATAGTCTATGGTACTCTTCAGACTTGTTGAAATGAAAACGGAATTAATTAATATATAATAATAATAAGAACTAAACAGGAACAAACAAACAAACAAACAAAGCAAAAACCCCAACAAAAGCACAGAAAGAAATCAACAGATTCAATCATAGAAATTGCGGTTTATTACTTCTTCACTTAGTTGATATTGCTACACGAAATTACCTCGTGCTTGAAGAACCATTCTAACAACGTTTTCAACACAACTACGTACAATAAAACAATGCTGTAACATTTAACCAACAGTCTGAAATACAACAATCATGGCCAAAGAATCTACTGTTGAACACAACACTATTATCAACATAACCATTAACTGATCTCTGCATCAAGTCGCTTGCCTATCTTGCAAAACGTCATTACAAATGAGAACAAATGATCTCGTAAACTCTACTTCCACATCTTGCAATACTTCACAGTGTTTAAAACAGTTGATCTCACATAGTGTACATGCTAGTCTCGCATTGCATGACATTATTTAAAACAGGTGATCGCAGTGTAAATGCTAGTCTTGCAATACTTCACAGTATTTAAGACAGGTGATCTCAGTGTATCCATGCTAATCTTGCAATAATTGACATTATTTAAACATGTGATCTCACATAGTGTACATGCTAGCCTTGCAACACTTCACAGTATTTAAAACATGTGATCTCGAATAGCGAGACATGCTAGTCTTGCAATAATTGACATTATTTAAACAGGTGATCTCGCATAGTGAACATACTAGCCTTGCAACACTTCACAGTATTTAAAACAGGTGATCTCACATAGTGTACATTCTAGCCTTGCAATATTGGACATTATTTTAAACATGTTATCTCAAATAGTGTACATTCTAGCATTGCAATATATGACATTATTTTAAACAGGTAAATTCATATAGTGTACGTGCCAGCCTTGCAATATATCACTATAATGAAACAAGGTGAGCCCGTGGACTATGCTTGATTTCACTAGCAATACTTCACAGTCAGTGAAAAAAGTGATCTCCCGTCTCTATACAAGGCTACGTCATAAAACAACACAGACATGGTAGATGGGCTGTTAGGTGCAACGGTTTGGAGAATATTTGCTTATTGCTTTGAATTTTATCAGTTTTGTAACTGAAATCAAATGCCATTCGTTTCTGTACATCGACATGCTTCAAATGCTTGTCACACCAACTTGCAAATAATAATAGTAATAATAAAAAAAGAAAATGACACAGAAGGGAACTTACTGCGTCAATAATACAAGATGGAGTAATGATAACATCCCGTGAGTCTCTAGTCTAAACTGTCAAAGATCGATTGCGTCACAATGGTAATCCGCGAAGTGGGGACGCGTGTCAATTTCATACACAACACATTTTATTTATAACAACGTAGTAAAAGTGCATTCAATTTCCTGGAAGAAACAGGTTATACCTAGTACCTTTCCGCTTTCCAGTAAAAGTGAAATCCCTGAAGTTTCAAAAAAGACTCATATAATTTATTTTTAAAAAATTGAGGATACCGATGTGAAACAGATTTGCATTGATTTACACATATTTATCGTAATTATATAATTATGTGTTTACTCATGGTTTTGAGCAAACATTTGATAAATTCAATGATATGCATCCAAGTAGTTTACAAAGTGACGAGTGAATTTGTATGTGAGCGAGTAGTTTATGTATATGGACGAGTGGATTTGTATGTGAGCGAGTAGTTTATGTATATGGACGAGTGAATTTGTATGTGAGCGAGTAGTTTATGTATATGAACGAGTGAATTTGTATGTGAGCGAGTAGTTTATGTATATGAACGAGTAAATTTGTATGTGAGCGAGTAGTTTATGTATATGGACGAGTGGATTTGTATGTGAGCGAGTAGTTTATGTATATGGACGAGTAAATTTGTATGTGAGCGAGTAGTTTATGTATATGGACGATTGAATTTGTATGTGAGCGACTTTTGTCGTACGTGTATGTCAGCGAGTGAGTTTAAAGTTCATGTGAACGACTGTTTGTGTGCTTATGTACTTTTGCGTGTGCTTGTGTGCTTGTGTGTTTATGTGTTTGCATGTATGCATGTGCAGCGGTGCGAGTATAAAGGCAATTGGGTATTTGGCGTTCTGTACATTTATCAGTATGACAAGTCAATGAACATGCCAGTACTATTGATAATGCATATCAATTAACATAGATTTATACATTACATGAGATTTATATCTTGAACATTACATGAGATTTATACATTACGAATTAAATGTGATTTATACATTTTGCATTACATGAGATTTAACATATTACAAAAGCACTACTGGAATATTCCGTTCACAACACTCCATAAGAATGATGAATTTCATATACCTAAGCCGTTCGAGAACATGCATGGATTTCATTCACAACACTCCGCAAAGATTTATACATTTATAGAAAAATACATATGTTTGAGTCCTAAACATGTATTCCAATTTACAGCGTTATAGGAGAGCTACACACGTCACGTATAACAAAATCCATCTTCAGAATTACACAAGTATTTCATAGAGCTACAAATACACTATCACAGAAACATACTATTTTGACTCTCACTTTCTATACAATTTTTACGTTCGTCATAATTTTAAAAGAGAACTACAACAAACATCATTAAGAACTACACACCTTCACTATCACAGAAATGTACGAATTTGGATTATATATCCAAGTCACAGTACTACATGAGGACTATAAAAATATGAAAACACACTTTGGGAGCTCTATGGCTTATCACAACTTCGCTAAACGAAAACTATGACCAATGTCGTAACACTATTCTATAGGGCTATTTCTTAAAATTAAAAAAAAAATAATGAAACGAGAAGTGTTATCATCACAGCTAATTATGGCAATTTACATTGCATATCATAACAACAACGCTTGAGAATCATAATGTTGATCATACAGTGAATCACAATGTTTATCATACAGAGAATCACAATGTTTATCATGCAGTGAATCACAATGTTTATAAAACAGAGAATCACAATGTTTATCATACAGTGAATCACAATGTTTATCATACAGTGAATCACAATGTTTATCATACAGAGATACTGGGAAGTTTCTGAAGACATTATGACGTGCGCTCACAATTACACCTCTTAATGACTAACCGACATCCCTGAACTAATATCAAGCATTGCAGCTTGTCGTTAAAAATGTCTCAGCTGATGCAATGAACCTTACCTCAACCACTTAGTAATCATTTGTCCTCTTTTACACAGGAAGATGCCATATTTTTTCACTTAATGAATTATTTGCCCACTCTTACGCAGAAAGATGCCGTATTTCACTTAATGATCATTTGCCCACTCTTACGCAGAAAGATGCCGTATTTCACATAATGATCATTTGCCCACTCTTACGCAGAAAGATGCCGTATTTCACTTAATGATCATTTGCCCACTCTTACGCAGAAAGATGCCGTATTTCACATAATGATCATTTGCCCACTCTTACGCAGAAAGATGCCGTATTTCACATAATGATCATAGTTGTGTAAAAGCATTGTTGCTATTTGGCACTGATGCTGTTTATGGTAGAATTAAATTTAGAGAAAATATATATCAAATGATTCTGTACTGCAGAAAAGAAAGGTTCAAAAAATTACATTATTTTATCATCCGGAGCTGTAATTTTATTAAAAAAAAGAGCACTGCTATATTATCCGCGACTATAAGTTTATAGAAAAAGAGCACTGTTATATTATCCGGAGTTGTAATTTCATAGAAAAAGAGAATTGTTATATTATCCGGAGCTGTAATTTCATAGAAAAAGAGCACAGCAATATCCAGTTCTGTAATTTCATTAAAAAAAAGAGCACTGCTATATTATCCGGAGCTATAATTTCATAGAAAAAGAGCACAGCAATATCCAGAGCTATAATTTCATAAAAAAGAGCACTGCTATATTATCTGCGACTGTAATTTCAGAGAAAAAGGGCACTGCTATTTTATCCGGATCTGTAATTTCACAGAGAAAGAGCACTGCTTATTATCTATCCAGAACTGTAATTTCATAGAAAAAGAGCACTGCTATATTATCCGGAGCTGCAATTTCATAGAAAAAGAGCACTGCTATATTATCCGGAGCTGCAATTTCATAGAAAAAGAGCACTGCTATATTATCCGGATCTGTAATTTCATAGAAAAAGAGCACTGCTATATTATCCGGAGCTGCAATTTCATAGAAAAAGAGCACTGCTATATTATCCGGAGCTGAAATTTCATAGAAAAAGAGCACTGCTATATTATCCGGAGCTGCAATTTCATAGAAAAAGAGCACAGCTATATTATCCGGTACCAGATGTACGGTACTTTTGTTTGCATTTGTCCGCGTCTGCGTGATTCTGTGTGCCTGCCTGTGTGTGTTTTTTCTTTTTCTTTTTTTTTTTTTGGGGGGGGGGGGTCATAAATGTGCCTCTTCTTTAAATCTTCTTAAAATCCTTGGTCTAAAATTCAAACTACAGCAGTCTGGACGAGGTCAAAGGCTACGGAGAATTAGAACTGACACTGGATACCAAGAACCAGCGATTTTCAGATGTGGTAGCAAGATCGTGCACATGTGTCTGGCAATGCTTCCAGTCTTGAAGAAAGAAAAGAAACTAGTAAGAAACTAATTTGTAACACGAAATAAAATTTCCTCTTTGGGACAATGAAAGTCCCGGTTTGACTTGGTAGCACTGGAAGAATGAACTACACCCTTAATGTAATTTTTGAGCACTGATATAGTGGAAGAATTATATTGAAAAGGCGTATTGAAGTATAGAGTATAACCATATAATGTTATTTGTAAACTCAAAATTAGTAGTGTATAATAGCTTGACTTAAAAACTAACTTTATATGGGACTGAAAAGAAATTACCCTTCAACCTGACATACAACGTACTCTTCAAGGAAACGTATAAACAGCCTTGAAATTGGAGCTTGAGCTAGGAGTAAATCAAACTGATTCCCAAGAATCAATAAAACAAAATAATCTGCATAGTCTAAATAAGAATGCAATAGAGATGTACATTTCTAATATTTTATCACTCATTTCCTAGCAACTTATTTATGCCTTTCTTTAGCTCTCCCACGAAGTTGTGAAGAATTGTCGAACTTTACTGTGCAGAACTCTCAGTGACATTAACAAACAACATTTGTCAAGACCCGTCGGATTTTAACGTACAGGTATTACCAAGAAGTCTTAGTGACTTTAACATACAACTTTTGTCAAGACCCGTCGGATTTTAACGTACAGGTATTGCCAAGAAGTCTTAGTGACTTTAACATACAACTTTTGTCAAGACCCGTCGGATTTTAACGTACAGGTATTGCCAAGAAGTCTTAGTGACTTTAACATACAACTTTTGTCAAGACCCCTCGGATTTTAACGTACAGGTATTGCCAAGAAGTCTTAGTGACTTTAACATACAACTTTTAACACATAGCCATTGTCAAGAGCTCTTTTGAAATGAACACAAAGCCTTTGTCAAGAGCTTTATTTGAAATGAACACAAAGCCTTTATCAAGAGCTTTTTTAAAATGAACACAAAGCCATTGTCAAGAGCTTTTTTAAATGAACACAAAGCCATTGTCAAGAGCTTTTTTTAAATGAACACAAAGCCATTGTCAAGAGCTCTCAGACGTTACCATTCAGTAATGTCAAGACCTTTCAGTAATGTTAACACATCTACTGCCAAACAGCTCCCAGTAACGCCAAGACCTATCAGTAACGTTAACACATCTACTGCTAAATAGCTCCCAGTAACGCCAAGACCTATCAGTAACGTTAACACATCTACTGCCAAACAGCTCCCAGTAACGCCAAGAACTTTCAGTAATGTTAACACATCTACTGCCAAACAGCTCCCAGTAACGCCAAGACCTTTCAGTAACGTTAACACATCTACTGCCAAACAG
This sequence comes from Sinotaia quadrata, assembly GCA_028829895.1. NCBI lineage: Eukaryota > Metazoa > Mollusca > Gastropoda > Architaenioglossa > Viviparidae > Sinotaia > Sinotaia quadrata. The sequence goes on from CM054182.1 coordinate 26,425,104, forward strand.
GCTCCCAGTAACGCTAACGCTGACAAGTGGGTACTATCAAGAGATCGGCGGAACATTTCCTTGCTGGCACAGTTCGCGCATTTGCAGAAGGCTGGATTCCAGAGAGCAGATGAAGAGACGCGAGTCAGTGTCCTCACACTCCCTGAAAGAGCTGATGCAGAAATAGATGTAATCAGAGAAAGGGTTATAACAGGCCCCATACCCGTCTGGAACTACCGGTCCGTAGCACATAAAGGAATCTGAAGAGGTTGGAACCTGAGAGAGAAAGAAAAACAAAACGAAACAAAAGTGTTAAGTTTCGCAACAAAAAAAAAATAATCAGTTTGACTTTACTAGCATAACCCTCCCTCTTTTTTGTTTTCTACTTAAAGGGAGTTGGAAACAATGACACAAAAGGTTAAACAATATGAATACCACGACAAAATATACAGGGCGAGGCAATGAAAAACATGATGACTATTTAATTAAGGGCTTGCTGTAGGTTACGAATATAAATACAACTCTCCAGCTGCACTGAAAAAAAAAAGCAACTCTTTGAAAACAATTAGATGGCATACGGCAAAAGCAATAGTCAGAACTAACCAAAGGTAGATGCCAGAGAACATATAGATCAATTGATAAAACAACACCTTTTACATTTTTCAACGGAACTTGGCAGAAACATTCCTATATATCTAAACTCTGACTGGACAATGAATTTACGCAATAGCAACAAATCACCTGTAACTGTGGGGATGTTCTAACGGTGAAACAAGTTATTTAAAAAGTACATCAGTATGATAGTAAGATAAAAGTTAACTGACTTTCGAATTAAAACATATTGGTAGATTAGTTACATCTCATTGTTATGTATCATTTGGAATAAGTTACATCTCACTGTTATGCATCATGTGGATAAGTTACATCTCACTGTTATGTATCACGTGGATAAATTACATCTCACTGTTATGTATCACGTGGATAAGTTACATCTCACTGTTATGTATCACGTGGATAAGTTACATCTCACTGTTATGTATCACGTGGATAAGTTACATCTCACTGTTATGTATCACGTGGATAAGTTACCTAACACTGCTATATAGCATATATATTAGTTAGCCGTCATCTGGGATTGTTACATGTTTCTATTAAGCATTTGTAGTTATTGTATCTGTAACATTTCATGACTGGCATAACTGTTAACCACAAAGACACTATGTTAATAACGTCAAACAACAAAAAAACCCAAATCCATTTTAACTAACTTCACGAAAGCGAATACCACAGAGACACTATGTTAATAACGTCAAACAACAAAAAAAACCCAAATCCATTTTAACTAACTTCACGAAAGTGAATACCACAGAGACAAACTTTATAACAGTCAATGCAATCAATCGAGCTGTCATGAAAATCTGTAAGAATGGAACTCAAGTTAGACAATTGAAATTATACGCCCGAGGACAGTCTCACCGACCTGACTAGTAGAAAGCGCAAAGTGCTGCGCTTCAGCAAACGAGGGGTCTGTGAATAAAGGGAGAGAATCCAGAACATTTAACACCCTTGCCGCTTCTCGAAGACCCAACAAATGACAGTCTATGCCATGGCCGAGAATTGTCTGGAAAAAGAAAAGGTAAGAAACTGTTGAAGTATAGATATGACTGCATTCCCCCGCCCCCCCTACCTATTAATTTATTTCTACAAACAAGAGGAGAGACAGCAACAAGAAATAAATGAACAAATGCGACTTAAATTAATTATAACTAAGTGATTCGTTCTTAAACAGTTCTCAACACTTGAAAAAAATAATTAGAAATATTTTTCTCTGTTAATAAAAATTGGACCCACTTAAAATAAAGTTAGTAGCACCTAACGGGTTTAAGAAAGTAGATGCTTTCCTGTAATGACAGCACCACAAAACAGATTACCTCCCTCTAATAAGAAATTTACGTCTTACCAAACTAATGCACAAGAGTTGTTGAGATGCAATCGTTAAAAGACGATAGTATTTTACTTTCAGTGAGTCAATTTTACCTATTGGCATAATGGTTACCACCACACTGCCCCCCCCCCGATTAATTAATTAATAATAATCTGGCGTCACACATACATATACAGACTCGCATACACTTTTACATATAGGTACACACACACTCCTAGAAACACACAATACATACACACGCACACTAGCACGTACTTAAAGATATACACAGATAAAATGAGCACAGTTTCCCTCAAACGCACATACTTTTGACGCAAAAGTTTACATAGCTAAATTTACGAAAATGTTACTTAACTAAAATACAGTCTTTTCTTTGATATTTCATTACTGGAAAATTAAATTCTGTATATTTTTATTTTTTGAACTAATTTAGGCCAAATTTTACAGTTCTAAAATTCAGAAAGCTGTCTAGTTAAGTGGCAGGAATACTGGACTAAAATATTTCTATGACGTCAGCAGAAATACCGGAGAGACAGGTTTTGAGAATGTCTTTGCTGACATCATGAAAGATGTAGCTAAGATCTATAGTAACTGTATCTGAAGTTATAGAGACTGGTGCTGATAACACAGTGACTGTAGCGGTGAGCATAGTAACTATATCTGAAGTTTTAGAGACTGTAGCTGACATAATAGTGAATATATCTGAAATTACAGTGACCTTCGCTGAGATGACAGTGACTCTGTCTGAAGTAATAGTGAGCTGAGATCATACCGACTATTTCTGAAGTCTTGATGTCTTCATATATCTGAGCTAAACAATAAAATTCTATCCATTATCCAAGCTACATTACACAAGAAGAATTTTAAGATAAGTACACATGCACTCAGAATACTTAAGGATTACAGGAGTACACAGAGAGCAAGTGTGAGAATAGCGTAAGCAATGCATAAATGTGCGCATGAGTAGGTGACGTCAGATAGCTAGAGTTGGTGACGTCAGATAGCTATAGTAGGTGACGTCAAATAGATATAGTGGGTGACCTCAGATATATATAGTGGGTGACATCAGATAGCTATAGTTGGTGACGTCAGATAGCTATAGTAGGTGATGTCAGATAGCTAAAGTGGGTGATGTCAGATATATATATATATATATATATATATATATATATATATATATATATATTATATAGTGGGTGACGTCAGACAGATAAAGTGGGTGATGTCAGATATATATAGTGGGTGACGTCAGATAACTAAAGTGGGTGATGTCAGAGATATAGATATATATAGTGGGTGTCTTCAGATTGCTATTATGGGAACTTAAAAAGTCACTTATACGTCTACCACTAGATGGCACGATCTAAGGTTTGCATAAACTCATAAAGAAGATGTGGATTAAAATAAATTAGGAGATTTTAAAATGTTACTACCTATCTTATCAAACAAACATTTTAATTGTTTACGATTAGACAGCTACCTTATGTCACGTCTTTAGAAATACGCAAATGATTCCATATTATAAGCATATATTTTCTCATCATACAGAAAGAAATGAAAAATAAAATCATTATATACTTTGGATATCATCCACACCCACCATCAGACAGTGTTGGACGCAAGATGGAATGGATTCAGTGCAGCCAGCCGAGTGCGTGTATTATTCAGGCACGAAACGGTTTGAGCCAGAAACACTGTGTGAAAGACAATAAAGGTTGCCGACCCAAGATGTGGATGTTATGGTCACACCTAACCGGAGTGCGGGGTCGGATGCTAACCACTGACAGACACTACTCCCCGTGCGTCAACACAGTCTGATCCTGCTTCAAGAATGACGACCACATTACGATGTCAAAACAAAACAAAACAAAACAAAACTACAAAAGCTAAAACAAAATAAACCCCCCAAATCCATAAAAACAAAAGCAAAGCGTCAGAACTAAGCTCAACAACCTGATTTCTAATTCCTACATGACTTGAGGCCAGGTCTCTTGATATGAATTTGAGATGGCAAATATTTCTTTGAGCGGTCTGTAAATCATGACAAAAAATAACTTGTCATCGCCGCATTTGAAAATCCACCTTACAAAAATAAAAATATAATACAAACATTTTTTTGAGAGTTTACTTATACAAAGCACACGAACTTACTAGTGTATAACAGAGATTCATCAAAGTTAGAGGTAAAATGAATTTGATCTCTATGATTGTTACAAAATTTCAATAGTTTGCCAACATTCTCGACAAGTGTCTTATATTCCAAAATTACAGCAAGCAAACAAGCCATCAAGCAAACTAGCAAAACCAGTTAGGCAAACAACGAACAAGCAACAAAATAACAAACGAAGAAATTAACAAGCGAACAAAATAAAAGAATGAGCAAGCAAACAAAAAAACAAATAAAAGATTGTTCCTTCCTGCAGTTTTATGTATTTAAACTATCTTTGTGCTAAAATATTGTTATTTAGCTGCAAGAAAAGAAAAAGAAAAAGAAAAACAAAAAAACCGCAATCATTTAAGAAACATTTACTGTTTCATACTGCATACAATACACACACACACACACACACACACACACACACACACACACACATACACACACACACACACACACACACACATTGATACATAAGTACTATACCAGTTACATTTCCACGAAAATTTTAGTAAATGACGTACAGAAACCCACCCCTTCTGTTCCTGAATTTAAGAGTGTTATTTATTTTTGGTAACCAATTATTACGGTCGCTTACTTCCACAACATACATTTTTCCTGCAGAAAACGTGTTCAAGAGTATAATTTTCTATATTCTACTCATCATTTCTTACAAATTTAGTTTTTCTTCCAGTTTAGAAAATAATACAGAATTGATTTGGAAAGGCTATTCCAACAAGCAACCATTCAAAGAAACAATGGTTGAATGGACACAGCCAATTTATTTTGAATACCCATTGAAATACCCACGTGAAAAACATACAGTGCAACATTTTGGAACATTCACACTTATACACATCTATACACACCAACACAGCAACCCCGCCCACCCACTTACACATCTCACCTCCTCAAATAAACATTAGTACACAAAATCTCAAAAGTCCACACCATAATTTCTACCTGAAACAAGTCCACTCACCTCTTTCACAAAGACCCACATACCCACACCTTTTCACACAAACACACTCCTCTTCACATTAACACACAGCATGTACACACTCTTATGTACCATCATTCCTTGGATGTCATATACAAAATAGTAAATAAGTAAATAGTAAATAAGTAAACAGTAAATAGTAAACAAATAATAAACAGTAAAAACAGTAAATCAATAAGCAGTAAACAGTAAAAAACAAAACAGTATACAGTAAAAAAAACAAAAAAACAGTACAGAGTAAAAAAATAGTAAATAGTAAACAGTAATAAATAGTAAACAGAAAAACGGTAAAAAGCAGTAAACAGTAAATATTAAACACAGTAAAAACACCAGTAAACAGTAAAAAACAGAAAACAGTAAACAGTAAAAAACAATAAACAATAAAAAAAAAGTAAAAACATTTAACAGTAAAAAGCAATAACAGAACTACCTTCTGGGGAAAACATTGAATGTAGACAGGGTTCTGTAAAGGTTCTCTTTTTGAGCATATTTGTGTATGTGTGCATGTGTGTGTCTGTGCGTGCACTTGTATGAATCTAGAACGTACTTGCCATCTGGCAACTTTCCAAGAAATCGTCAACAAGAAATGCTTGTTTTCGTTTATCAGAACACTGTAGAATACAACAACCCATGCCATTTCTTACAAAATTCACAAAAGCGTGAAACTAAAATTCTATAAATCGTGTTGCAGGAGAGAAGTGTGTTCGGTCGAATGATCCTGTTAAGGGTCCCACAAGACACCAGCCGAAAGATGAATTGAGCAGGACTCACGTTTGCCTGTGTAACGGAAGTGGATTTGTTTCCCCTTGATTTCCTGTCTCCCTCGCGCCTCAACACAACCTACACCACCAGATTACCGCCCTTGACGGAGCTCGATAAATTTACGAGGAAAAGGCGCCCGTGCTTGCAAAATGTAGGACTAAGGTTTGCTGCAGGAAACGTAAGGTCTCTTAGGAGGAGTTAGGAAGCATCTCTATCAGTCTTGCAGCCCGAAGACCGGACTTAAATGTTATGGAATGGACTTGGAGTCTGGCCTGATGTTCGTTGGTGTAGTCCTAGTACAATATTAGGAGCGCAATATGTTGAAGTTTGTAATCGTCACTAGTCAGCTATTAATAATCACTTCCATTTTATCAAAATGTACATGAAATAATAATAACGATGAAAAGAATACCCGGGCTATAGGAATTATAGTAAAGAGAAAAAGAATACACAGGCTACAGAAATCATAATAAAGAGTAACACAATACTCAGGCTACAGAAATCATAATAAAGAGTAAATAATACCCAGCTACAGAAATCATAATAAAGAGTAAATAATACACAGGCTACAGAAATGATAACAAAGAGTAACACAATACCCAGGCTACAGAAATCATAATAAAGAGTAACACAGTTCCCAGGCTACAGAAATCATAATAAAGAGTAACACAATACCCAGGCTACAGAAATCATAATAACACAGTTCCCAGGCTACAGAAATGATAACAAAGAGTAACACAATACCCAGGCTACAGAAATCATAATAAAGAGTAACACAGTTCCCAGGCTACAGAAATCATAATAAAGAGTAACACAGTTCCCAGGCTACAGAAATCATAATAAAGAGTAACACAATACACAGGCTACAGAAATCATAATAAAGAGTAACACAGTTCCCAGGCTACAGAAATCATAATAAAGAGTAACACAATACCCAGGCTACAGAAATCACAATAAAGAGTTAATAATACCCATGTTTCAAATATCATAACAAAGAGTAAAGCAATATCCAGGCTATAGAAATCATAATGCAGAGAAAAAGAATACCTAGGCTACATAAATTGTAGTATAGAGGAAAATAATACATAGCCGTCACAAGCTTAAAACTGATTTGAGTTTAGTAAAATCTGAAGCCTTTTACTGAATTTATGGGGAGTGCTTCCGGTCTAAGCCGATTTTGGCGCTGAGCCTTTCCAAGCTACCTACTAGCTGGACTTCCTTTAGCCTCAGAGTTTGTGTGGAACCTTTTGGCTCTGAGTTGCTCGCGGGGCATATATGATGGTGGGGTGGTTGTGGGGGACTTGGCTCCCTCCACTGCACTCCAGTGTCCAAACCAAACCAGGTCTCGATGGAAAGCTGAATAGTTTGTATCTCTTTGTATGCTAATAATCTTCAGAGACATCAATTTCACATGTGAATTTCATTCATTTGTATTAATTTTGTATCTCTTTGTATGCTAATAATCTTCAGCGACATCAATTTCACATGAAGAGCAGCGTGAAATTCATTCATTTGAATTAATTTTGTTGTCGATTACAGTTGGTTAAAGTTGTCAAATAAAAATAATAAACAACTCCAGCATCAGGTCAAATCCAATTAATTTCTTTCGGAAAAGGGAGATAAACTGTAGAAATTCAATAACGAAAGAGGATGCGTACATTAAATTCTAGCTGTAGGAAAATAACAACGTGAAGCGATTATCATTAAAAATCTCATCACGCAAGAAAAAGAAGAAAAAAAAAAAGATAACGGCAATTAAGATGCAAGAAAGTCAGCCGAGAGGCTAGTGTCGTACAAGACCTATTTCTGCACTTCAACAACCAACGGAATCTAAGTAAACTCCTTCAGGCAGATAATTCATCAAACGTGCTTTCCGCTTACTTTGCCGGAAACAAAAGTCTTGTTAACTGTTGCTCTGGAACTTAACGCAGCAGACGAGTCTAAATTAGACCGCATCTGCCTCCGGTTACTTACGTCTTAGGCGATTTCTTTCAGACAAGGACTAGCGATGCACGCCGAATTAGTCAGGTGCAAGGAACCGTGACAAATAGCTTTTATGGCTGTGAGCAGATTTGGAATGAAAGAAAGGAAGAAAGAAAGAAAGAAAGAAAGTTAATAAGAAGTAAAATAAAGTAAAACATCAAGGTAATTATACGCTGAATGGCTTAGTGAATAATTGTTATTCGGAAACAACAAAAGCAGTGCCAAGCAAGCAAGCAACGCAAGAGAGCAGCATTTCTCTCTCGATTTTTAAAAAAATGTAAAAGCCTGTATTTTAACTGATTGTTCCAAGACGCACAGTGAAACGGGTAAAAGAAAATTGAATATTATAATAAACACCTCAAGGATTTTTTATGTCTGTGCTCGAGCGCTTATTTGTAGACTTTACGAAACAAATCCTAAGACAGTACTTCTTTACTATTTAATCAGAATTGCCATGCGAGTTTGTTACAGTCGTAACGGCTTTAATGAAGGATCTTAAATTAGAAATCGTTATGCGAATTTGCTACAGATTGTGACGCCAACGCCACTTAGTTAAAAATTAAAATTATTATTAATTAATTTTGTGCTGGGTATATTTTTTGTTTCTTTTTGACTTTTTCCACCTCTTATTAATCACCAGAAAAATACTCGTATATTTTTATAAAATTATTTTTTCTTTAAATCAGGACTCTCGACAAATATCACGTGAACTTTGAAGTCAGCCTGTTTGGCAGCAATAGGATGAGCCCGATACTGCGCAAATATTTCAGACAATGACAGCGTTGGATACACGTTTCTGGCAATCATTGCTTCGATCTCCTCTGGGAATTCCATGTGATAGCAAATGTCATGTTGTCCGTGTTGTCAAGTGCTATTCCGGATCAAACAGGTCCTTGAGAAACTCACTGTTAACAGGCAATCTTTCTCTATAAAATAAATTTAAAAAAAAAAGCGAAGAGAAGCAAATTGCGAGGGAATTCGACGCAGAAAGAAATCTTTTAACCAGTGCCTAAAGTGGTCTGTGGCAACATGTGGCGAGTGTGCCTTTTTGTGTTTCGTGTACAGCCATTGTTGTGTTCCTGTAGAGATAGATGTGTTGTTCACATACAAGCAGAGTTAGTAGTGTTCACATACAAGCAGAGTTAGCATTATTTACATAAAAATATAGTACTGTTTACATGCAAGTAGAGTGATAACCTACAACGTCGTCAGAAATTAGAATTTGTCCTGAATATCCCGTACGCTTAATTAAAAACAAATTATCATCAACAACAAAAACAAAACAATAGATCATCAAAGTTCGATCGAGGTTTTATAAATCTAGTCGTCCTATGATTATTCTTTGATGATGCCGCAAAGAGAAAGGCTGATCTGCAGCATGGATACACATTTCAGAAAGAAATCTCTGAAAAATTTCTTTTTCTAGAGTTTAGATATTGGGTTATGACGTACATTTCTGTTGGAAAGTGTTTAGTAAATATATTGAATTGTGACAAGAAATCTTATTTGGTGTGTTTATAGTACACAGACGCGAGGCATAACTCTCTTACGAATGTTTTGAATTGCTGTTGTAAAGATCACGTGACACTTATTTGAGTTTGGTAAGTTTTTATTTGGTGTGTTTATAGTACATAGACACGAGGCATAACTCTCTTATGAATGTTTTGAATATATAGTTGTAAAGGTGTAAAGGTCACGTGAAACTTACTTGAGTTTGGTAAGTTTCTTGCCATTTCGCTGCTTTCTTCAAGAGCGCAAATTTTTCTGCAACCTACAAACAAAGAAAAAGAATGATTGTAATGATTGTTTTGCTGCTGTCTGTGGCGTAAATGTAACTTCTGCATGCGCATGCGTATAGAGTCATTCCCTAAAAAAATGAAACATTTTGAATACAGTGTAAAAGGCAAATCGAGTGAAGAGGTTATTTCATTGGGACAAAATTCCTCTAGTTAAGACAATCTGGGGGTGAAGGACGTGATCCAAAGATTCATAAATATTAGAAAGTTACATACAAAAAATGTACACCTTAGACAATTCCAAATTAATTTAGTAAACGTTGTAGCAAACCTAAACAAAACACATTTACAGACTAAAAAGCAATCTAACTACTCATTGTCAAACACAACCCGACCATTACCAAACACATTCAAATTAAAATAACAAATGAATGCAAGCCATTGTATATACGTACTTGTATTTACGTATACTGTTTGTATGTGCGTGCGTTTAATGCTTGTATGTATTAGTGTGAGGGGGTCTGCAATGTTTTCTTTTATTTTTGTATTGCATGACTTGTCTCCATATTTAACCATAACGGTGAACATTGTTACACACGTCTGAGAAGCAAAGAGAATAACCATTTTAAAATAAAACTTTGGTAAATACACAGTAAGCTATCTGTCTGTTTCAAATAAAACTTGGTTAAATAGACAGTAAAATATCTGTGTATGTTTGAAATAAACTTGGCTAAATAGACAGTAAAATACATGTGTATGTTTGAAATAAACTTGGCTAAATAGACAGTAAAGTATCTGGGTATGTTTGAAATAAACTTGGCTAAATAGACAGTAAAATATCTGGGTATGTTTGAAATAAACTTGGCTAAATAGACAGTAAAATATCTGTGTATGTTTGAAATAAAACTTGGCTAAAAAATAAATGGTGCACAAGAAAGTGACCTCGTTTATACCAGAAAAGAATGTTATAAATCTGGATTTGCTCATGATGAGTGTTTGTTTCTTGATTTGAATTTAACATTCAAATTAAAGATGATTTTGAATAGATATTAAAATTGATGTCATTATAAAATCTGACAGCCAAAACAGATACCAGCCACACTTTTCGTCAATACAACTCCGTAACGAATTTGTTAGGTTTCTTGATGAAACTGCATTCCGAGATGCCATATATATTGAGATTCTTTGATTATTCAAACAAATGGTGGTGATTTTATTAAAATATCAAATGTAAACAATAACGTTTACTTGGAATGTCTCAAGAGATGCGTTCTGATTTTGTCCTAATACGTGAACGTCAACTGTTAACTACCATCGGCATTTATCAGGATTTCAAAGTAAGCAATTAATTATCATTTGTGTGTAATATTCATGATAAAATGCGATGAACATTCATCGTAATGTATTTAAAATATTGTTTTGAGAAGGATGTCAATTCACCACTGAAATTCGTCAATTTTCTTTGAAAACTCGTCCATAGAATGGAATATTAGGGATCTCTTACCAGACAAACAAACCAACAATCCATCCAACAACCAAATCAAAACATTGTCCTATCACGTTCTTTAAAATGGCGGTCTTAGAGTAAATTGCTTGAAATATAAAGTACTACCGTTGCATCATGTTGACCAAGCATGGCATGTATCCATTCTAGCGCGACAGGGGAGTTGGCTCTGATATTGTCAACACGACCTTTCCGAAATCTTCGAGTTGACGCGCTTTCATACGTCATCACAAGTCGTCCGTGCACCCTGCCAAGCAAACGTGACATTTAAAAAAAAAATTGCGTTCAATTGGTACCGCCTTGTCTAGAAGATAAAATGAAGCATGTAGCTAACGTAATTCCAAGAAAGATGATGATGCAGAGTTAACAGAGCATGGGACAGAGATATTTAAATGGATAATTAATTTGGTCACTGAAGAATAGGGAGAGGGGTTAATGCTAATAGTAATGATCATGATTCTTTAGAGTGGATAAGACATGTTGAGATGAATTAGTTCGTATGACTGAAGACATGGGACATACGTGTTGAGATGAAATAGTCCATAGGATTGAAGACATGGGACATACGTGTTTAGATGAAATAGTCCATAGGATTGAAGACATGGGACATACGTGTTTAGATGAAATAGTCCATAGGATTGAAGACATGGGACATACGTGTTTAGATGAAATAGTCCATAGGATTGAAGACATGGGACGCACATATTTAGAGGAATATAGGATTGAAGACATGGGACATACGAGTTTAGATGAAATAGTCCATTGGATTGAAGACATGGGACATACGAGTTTAGAGGAAATAGTCCATAGGATTGAAGACATGGGGCATACATGTTTAGAGGAATTAGTCCAGAGGTCTCAAAACAAGGGACATACATATTTAGAGGAATTAGTTCACGAGTCTCAAGAATTGTGGCACATAGGGTTAGGTAAAATAGTCCATGGGAATCAAGGAACAGAGGGATTATAATGTCAGTCTATGAATCTGATTAAAGGTTTTGCATACCAAATGTTAACGTGATATAGTATGTGCCTACACCACCTCTCAGCTATAAAGTAATTTAATCAAACTGTTAACACAGTATGATGTAAAATAACTCATATAGATTTAACTTTCGCTAGTGAATTTCAATTATTAGTCTTTTGAGGCATTTAATTTTTTTTGTGAATTCCAAATAGTGTTTTGAAGTATTAAATTTTAGTGGTGACATTCAAGCATTGAACTTTAATACAGTTAACTTCCAGTTAATGAAGTTCAGTTACTGAACTTCGGTATTAACTTCAGTTATTAACATTTAGTGCAGTTTAATTATTGATTCTCAATTTCAATATTTAATAAATTATTAATCAATGAACTGAAAAAAATATCCATTGTTTGGGTCTACAAGAATATTTATCCAAATATTGCATAGACCGGAATCCAAAGCTTATATAAATTTTTCAGAAGCATCTATCTCGGTTTTTACTTATTTCTAACTGACCCGAATGCCTCTGATGTCAGAACTGTATCGTATCATGTTTGTTACGTATTTATGATGTCAGCAGAGTATCGTATAATATGTCCTAAGTATTTCTAATCGGACCCTATTGCCTGTGGTGTCAGCTTTGTATCTTTTCATATGCCACGTATTTCTATTGCCTATGATATCAGCATTGAATCGTATTATATATGCTACGTAATTTTAATTGGACTCTATTGCTTGTGATGTCAGCATTGTATCGTATCATATGTAATACGTGTTTCTAATTGGACCCTATTGCCTGTGCTGCCAGCATTGTATCGTATCGTATCATATGTAATACGTGTTTCTAATTGAATCCTATTGCCTGTGTTGTCAGCATTGTATCGTATCGTATCATATGCAATACGTGTTTCTAATTGAACCCTATTGTCTGTGTTGTCAGCAGCGTATTGTGTCATATGTGCTACATAGTTATGATTAGACCCCTTTGCGTGTGTTGTCAGCAGATTATTGTGTCATATTTGCTTCGTATGTACTTTGATTAGGTCCTATCGACTTTTATGATAAGTCCGAAGCTGTCACGTATACTACTTATTAGTAATTTGAAGCCAGTGGCTGCGATTATAGCTTCCCAATGAGTCACGTATGTTAGGTATTTTAAATTGTGCTCTTTGGGCGGATTCTGATGGCCTGTCTGCTGCTGTCACATATGCTATTAATTTTTAATTGTATTCCTCCTGCTGTGTAGCCATTATACTGCTGTATAACATGTGTTAATAAGTTTCAATTGGGCTCTACAGGATGTCACATTAGTCTGTTATTGTATTACATGTACTGGGTTATTAGCAAACATTTTTAAGAGTCTGCAGTCACAGACCAGCAGCTTGAATACTAGTAAATTGGCTTTCGCAAAACATTTCACTTGCACAGAGATAATGATCTTGGCAAAAAAGAAAAACATGAACAGCAGAAAACAAGAGAAAAATAAATGAAAACAAAAATAAACCCAGTCTGCTATGAATATGTAATCAAGTGCTGATTAGTACTGTCATAAAATATTTTTTTATTTATTTATTTTACTTTTCCCCCCCGTATTTTCCTGTTTCTGCGTCTGGAGCGTAGATGAATATTAAAAAATCTTCCAATTTCTTCAAGGAAAGAATATTTTATTTACGCAATATTATATGCCTGCAGGCTCACTAATCTATTCATCCACCAAAAAATATATTTAGTTAAAATCAAGGGACAGACAGGAAACAAAAACCATTATTAACGAGAAGTTATTTTGAATCCCCCCTCCCAACCCCCATCTCTAGAAATAAGGATGGGCAAAATCTCAGAAAAATAAAAAAAAATAATTTATTTTATTTTAACAGTGTATAAGAGTATTTTGCATTAACGACATTAGTAAAGATACAAGTCCCATTATCAAACGGATTCTCAGTTTTAATTTCAGTAGACAGTCTATAAATAATCTGATATGTCTCTCTCTCCACCCTCTTTTTTATTTTATTATTAATTAATTGATAATATTTTACGTCTGCGCATATTATCAATAACTTTGCAACATTGTTTGCTAGCATTTAATTTTACTCATTAAAACATCATTTAGCTTTGTTCTCATTTGCAAGAATATAGATAATGGATTTTGGTATGCTTCAGTAAAATGTGAAAGTAGTTGGAAGCATAAACATGCTTTGATGGTTAAACTGACCTCTGTGAAAGTTAAATTGTAAGGGCGACCGTTCTCTGACCTTTGTTTACCATAGTGGTGGTAGTATATCCTTTGATCGCACTGCTTATGAGGTACTTATCAATTGAATGACCTTGATCGTACTGCTTATGAGGTACGTATCAATTGAATGACCTTGATCGCACTGCTTATGAGGTACGTATCAATTGAATGACCTTGATCGTACTGCTTATGAGGTACGTATCAATTGAATGACTTTGATCGTACTGCTTATGTCTTATGAAGTACGTATCAATTGAATGACCTTGATCGTACTGCTTATGAGGTACGTATCAATTGAATGACCTTGATCGCACTAATCCTTCTATAAAGACTGATTTAGCGGCCATGCCCTATTAAAGTTACTCGGATTATTGGTCATCTGTAAATATGTAAATATTTAATATAAGTAAATATCTAATATTGGTGATCATTTGACTTGATCTCTCTACCCTGTTTACTCCAAGGTCATTCAATTGATACGTACCTCATAAGCAGTACGATCAAGGTCATTCAATTGATATATTCTAAAATGGTTGAAGGCAAGATGATCGAGATTATAATTTTACATGAACCAACATTAACTGCCCTCTTGTGTTGTGTGTGTGTGTGTATGTAAGTAATCTGTTTCAGATTCTGGTTGTCGCCTGTTTATATTTATTTTGAAGTAACACTGATTCCAGTTTAGCTGTTTGCTGGCTTGCAGCTAGTTTGTCTGCTCGCTATGTACTAGTTTCTACATTTACTGTGTGTGTGTGTGTGTGTGTGTGTGTGTGAGAGAGAGAGAGAGAGAGAGAGAGAGAGAGAGAGAGAGAGAGAGAGAGAGAGATTAATTGGTTATATTCCTGTCTTACGTTCTTGATGACAGGAGATTGGTGTGACTATGCAAGCAGTAAAATTTATTTTTGGATCCAGTCCAACTTCACCTCTTTCTTTGACTACCAAGCTCATTGTACTATGTTACGCTGTTTTTTTTCTCTGATTATTCTGAATTATTGACCTACAGTAAATACGTCATCAAGTGTATTACGTCACCGGTCTGCATTACGACATCAGCATGGACTACCTAATTTTTCTCTTTTTCTAATCTTGCCACTTCTTGATGATTACAATTTTATCTTTTATAAAAGCTTAAGCATGAATGTGCCAACTATTACAACCACACAGATATGTTGAAAGTGTGAAAGTATATTAGAAAAAGTCTCATTAACTAACCTGATGCGTACGAATATTTATTGGGCATTAGTGTTCACTTTCCAGTTAGGAGTTAAAACATTTATCCCACCACTACCATTGTAGTTAAAACGTATTATTCCTACTAGAAAGAAACTTGTTATTCGAAGTCAATTGTCAGAAGTCTTTTGATTTTAAGTTTTGATTTACTGGATTACATTGAATGCCAATCACAATAGCTTTTTCATGTATTTACATGGATAACATTTCTTTCTAAGCCAAATTTTATTGAACACTCACCAGTTAATAATTTTAATTATGGCATCACAAGACCCCGCCTAATCCTTTATAAGGTGACATGTATTGATTGGTTAAAAACAGATTCAATGAAATGGACTAAACATTAGATATATTCAGAAAAATAAAACTGACACAAAAATGAGATACTAGGTAAACACAGTTGAATAATGATGATTTCGGAATGGTGTCCCATGAGTCGCAAATAGAAATGGAGTAAGCTCCCTTGAACAATGGTGTATTCGTAGAGGTACCCCTTGGATCGAAACTGAAATGGGGTAAACCTAGTTGAAAAATGACGTTAAACACTGTATACACATATCGGCTTTCTAGCAAATTTGCCTTCATCTCGCATATTGAATTTATTTTATACACTTTGCTGAAACACAAAAGTTATTATCATGATTGGTACACCAAATCAAGATCAGAAAGTCATTTCTGAGACAGTAATTTCGGCAGCCGATATTAGCTTGCTATATTGCTGCTTCATTAAGCAATGATGTCTGCTATATCAGCTATAAAGAGTGAGAGCTTGAGCCAAAATTGATCAAGACAGATCAGTAGGATCACTAAGTAGGAGAATTCCCACTAAAAATGTTAGTTATTATCAAATTAAGGCCGGAGTAAATTTCAGGCATATTTAATCTCTAAACTCCTTTCTATCATACAAATATTCTCAACTTACAAATCCTGCAACAATTTTTGTTATCCAGATACACACACAGCATAAGAAATATAGCATCGATCAAAATACACTTTTGTACAACGTAATCAAATTAATGAACATAAATCTTAATGGTTCAGTCACTTAAGAAATCTTAATGGTTCAGTCACTTAAGAATTCTCCAATTTAAATCATAGATCAATTCCATGTCCATTCAGTTAACATACAATAAGGTAACGATCGCCTTTACGACCGGCTCGAGTTATGTTCAAATTCAAAGTGACAGAATAGAGTACGTAAAGAAACGTCTTGTCCATCGCCACTGGATAAAATTGTTATGAACATGTGTGAGACTATTAGTCAGAAAAAAACTACTCATCCAATTGGAGCTGGTTTGGAGTGCGTCAGCAATTTTCTAGCATATTCTTCACTAGAGTTGTTTACTCCAGCTCAAACATATCATCACAAGGATTGCCCAATGTCGGGTTACTTTTACTTTTAACAATTTGGATATCTGATAAACACAGTCAGATTTAGATTTAGATAAACATAAAGATAATCAAAGCATAAATTATAAATTTGACACACGTCACACACATACATTCATACACACACACACACACACACACACACACACACACACACACACACACACACACACACACACACACACACACACACACACACACGTATATTGATAGATACGTAGTTGGACAGATAGATAAAGAGAGTTTAATGGAGAATCTAATCATGCTTTCAGTGTTGTGTAAATGGTGACATAAAATAAAATAACTTTGCTCTTTTTATCTTTTATGCAAGATAAAGTCATTTAGCACTGTGGACATTTCTGCTAAATAGCTTTCTCCTCAAAAGAAAAATGGCATACAGAACAAAACGTGGGTGTTTAAACAAATGATCTATTGGAAACGGAAGAACGAGACAAGGAAGACAACGAAAAAAGATATAAACAAAATAAAAGAAGAAATAAGAAAATAAAACTCCCAAAGCAACCAAACAGGAAAAAAGAAAAAGAAAATCCTACTACAAAAACAACAACAACAAAACTTCACGACAAGAGATTATTGTCTGACTCTTAAGTCTGCATGGGTCGTTTTCAAAAGTTCCATAACGTTTACACTGCTATCAGATCTGGGGTAATTTTGTTAACGTACTGAAAGTATTTTCACTGATCTTTATTTGATTCTTAATTTGCTGCACATTTTCTTTCTGATTATTTTTGACAGCTTGGCATAATTTTTCTTGACCAGTTGGAATATATATATATATACCTATACTACGTAGGAGAGTTTCTGATTTAAAGAAAGATTCCCGACACCTTATTTTAGTCGATATGCAAGAATTTTAAGCGATAATACTGAGGCGAAAGGGAAACTGATTAACGAGGCGTTTGGCGATAAATCAGTTCAATTGACTTTATAACAGCAAACATAATAGGACATAAAACAAGAACACGGGCCCTCAGTGTCTTCGACTAAAAGAATTTCCAAGAAAACAAAACCGCTTAAAATTACGAAAGAAAACATCCAACAAGCATTAAGTACCCAGTTGCACCAAAGATGACAATCCTCTGATAAGTGACGTAAAACCAATATAAGCTTCATGTCAGTGACCCCGTGGGAAATCTTGTTGCTGAATACAATATCTATCTATCTATCTATCTATCTATCTATCTATCTATCTATCTCCACCCACCCACCCACCCACCCACTCACCCATCCATTCATCCATCCATCCATCTATCTATCTATCTATCTATCTATCTATCTATCTATCTATCTATCTATCTATCTATCTATCTATCTATCTATCTATCTATCTATCTATCTATCTATCTATCTATCTATCTATCCATCCGTCCGTCTATCCGTCCGTCTGTCTATCTATCTATCAAATTATCTATCTATCTATCTATCTATCTATCTATCTATCTATCTATCTATCTATCTATCTATCTATCTATCTATCTATCTATCTATCTATCTATTCCATCGTTCCGTTGGAACTTAAGGTAAAAGAGAAAAAAATAGCTCTCGACTTAAAAGTGTTAACTCTAAGGCAACAAGGCATGTACATCAGTTTTAACATTAAACACAGTTAGAATGTTACATCTATGCCAACAAACCATAAAGGTGTATCCTAGACAACAAGTCATAGAAATATTAGATCTAATACAAGACATTAAAAATGAGTATTTTAAACACCCATCTTCATGACATAAGTCACAACCATAGTTAAGACATGCCTGGTGAGTGTTAATACTGGCCTTGGAAATGTTAGATCTAATTCGAGCATCATAATTACTTTAGAATATAATATTTACTTGTTCAGCATATATCAGGAAATTGTTTATAACTTCAAATGTCTGTCATTCTCTCCAGAGATATGGGCAGCAATTTTAGCCCTGTCATGTGTCATAGATAGTACAATATAAAAATTCATACAGTGCAGGATATATTGTTGTAAAAGTAAAAGGGCACACACATGTTAAGCCTAGTGAATTAAGTTACATGGAAAGACAGATAAGATGTTTTTTCAGTTGAAGTCCAACTCTAGGGCAAACGGAAGTAATTAAAATAAATTATTTAACTTGTAAATCTGACTCTGACCTCCAATAGTTAGTGAAACCCAGAGGTATCAGTGAGAAAGTCTATTGTGAAACTGGTAATCTGAGCCACAGGCAGAATTAGACAGTTGAGTACTTCATCCTGGATACAAGAAACTGTTGAGTCAAGAGACCAAAAGAAAACTGCAGAGGAATTATAAACTTTCTTTGGGGAAAACTAGTAGATAGGATGACAAACTTTTAGGGCAGGCTGGATCTCTGTGAGATAATTAGATTTAAGTATTTAAAATTGGAATTGATGTGGAATTTGGTTTGATTTTTATCTATTTTCTTTATAAATTCTTGATTAATTTTCACTCATTCTTTATCACATTTATTTTATGTAAAATTCATTTTGTAATGTATGTACTGTCTCCGTTTTGTTCTATATTTGTGAAGCATACTCACTAGGGGCTCTTGAGCAACTAGGAGGTGTTTACCTCAAATGTTGTGTTGTCCAAGATTTTATGGATTTTAAAGCTTTTATTAGTTTATGGGCGACCAGCAATATCTCATTCTTTAAATTGCCAAAGTCATTATTTTTCTTCACCCACCTCCATCACCATCACCACCACCACCACCACCACCACCACCACCACCACCACCACCACCACCATCACCACAATTAACACTTAAAACAATTGCCCATTATCTTATGCTGTCATTCGTGAACATTTATCACCAGCTACAATCATTTCAAAAGTAATTAAGAAGAAGCCTTCTCTCATACTTATAGTAAGTCAGTTGCAGCGCTAGCTGAATGAAAGCGTCCGGACCAATTTGCTGACTCTTGGGAAACTCTCGTCCGTAGTCATCAAACTTCAACACGCAAAAGTCCAAGTTATCAATGAGCCTAGAGGATACAAGAACATGAAAAGTAACTCAAGCATGCATCAAATTTCATCACAAAAAAGTTCAAGATATCAATGAGGCTAGAGGATACGAGAACAGTAACTCACGCATGCACCAAACTTCATCACACAAAAGTCCAAACTATCAATGAGGCTAGAGAATACAAGAACAGTAACTCACGCATGCAACAAACTTCATCACACAAAAGTCCAAACTATCAATGAGGCTAGAGAATACAAGAACAGTAACTCACGCATCAATCGTCGTCACACAAAAGTTGAAGTTGTTAGTGAGCTTAGAGAATACGCGCGGGAACAAGAACAAGAACAAGAACTCACGAATGCCTCAAGTTTGCCATACACAAGTGTGAGTCAAAAGCTACCCTATAGAATGCTAGAAAGGACAAGAGCCCGTTTATGCCTCAGAATCGAGAATAAAGTTGTGTTAAATTGTAATTGAGCTTGTAGAGGCATACATAACAAGAACAAGAGCAAGAAATAATTTATTCTTAAAATTAATTGCATTGTAATAAAAGTGAAAAAATTCCTAACACAATAAAGAGTAGAATTTTTAAAAATTGAAAATTAAATGAATATTACTTGAAAAGAATATTTGCCGAAATCTTTAAAATGATTATTACTATATTCTGATTACTTGCAATGAGTAGTTCTATCATTTTACTTCCGGTACAATTTAGCACAAGCGCATTTCACTAATTTATCATTTCTGAACATAGAAACAACACACACGTTTGCTTACAAGGTCATTTTGTATTAGCTGATAATTTTGTGAAATGAGTTTGTATTAAATGTACCGGAAGTAAAATGATAGACACTACTCATTGCAAGTAGTAAGAATATAGTTCCTCAACAGAGAATAAGAAAAAGATTTCGAAAACTTTAAAATACAGTGAGTGAATTTCAAAATCTTGTCAGCTGCGTCCATTGATCTCTGACACGAAGCAAATATTTCTTTTCGACCAGGAATTGGTATCATAACAAATTTCTCTCTCATCAAGTCTAAGTTCTCTTTCATCAGACCTTTCCCGTTCATCTGACCTTATCACCCTCCCCCTTAATTTAAAGAAAAGGCTTGCGCAAGGCCAAAGAACGACATTTTTTCCTTTTTTTCGGGGAGGGAGTGTGTGTTGCCGATGGGATAGCGCACATTAAGGGCATCGTGGCCCATCCCTAGGGGCGGAACGGTATGAACAATTACTTTAGATGCTTTACCCATTACTCCCCTGGCCTCCCCCAGGGAAATTCGCGGCTATTTTCGCTGCCTATTACTGGTTCCGCATCCCCCTTGCCCAGCAAATCATGGCTAGAATTCTCTAAACGCCTAAGTGGTCTAAATGACAAGTGCTTACTAGAGAGAAGCTGCGATGCCGATGGAAGTAAAAAAAAAACATCTAAATTTCTTGCCTTCTGGGGAAAAAAAAAAAGAACTTTCGGTTCTGGAACCTGCCGTTAACTGTTTGTCGTATCTTGATTATTTATGCACTTCGTGCCAGGGAAATAAGGCTATTTGCAGCTTGCTAGACCAACTGCGAAAATCCCTTTAACGGTTACGCGAACTTATTTGATTTCATAGGGAAAAAAGTACGGTTCCCTGCCCCTTTGATCTCTGACTGCCGTCCATCACTGCACGTCCATATTTGGTGGCGGGCAAGAGACGACTGGAATCGATGAGTGTAATCTTGAGACAGAGCGCAAGTCCTAATTGGATTTGACTCGAATGGCCCCCATAAGACGATGGGTTACGGGCCTTTATCGACTCTCCTGGCCGAGAAGATGAGGCGCGGAGAAGAGAAGGCATGCGCGGTTGACTGTGCATGTGAGGCTGGGAGACGAAGGGGAAAGAGGAAGTGCTTGTCTGTGTTGATATTTAGTGTTCAAATATTGACGCCCGATCGCAGCGCCCAACCGATCTCTGTCGAGCCCGTCTTCGTGACGCCAAAGCATGGCGGTCCAGTTTCTCCTTGTCAGGGCCTCTTCAGCCTTGTCAGCGCCCTGGACGCGTTATTGCCCTCTTTCGGCAGAAAGCTGTTTGGGAATGAAGCTTGCGGGACCCGGGAAGCGCGTGCACTGTCTGACGTTGACTACCAAACGCACTCACTTACACACGTCACCAGAGGCACAAATATGCAAATAAGACAGGAGTGGAACGAATTGCTTTATAAGTCGCAGGTTTTACGCAATTTATTTAGAATTTACTACATGTTTTTCTGCTCTTAAGGAGTTAGCGGTCGATATTGGGGACGATTTCAATGTTGGCAACGTAAAAAAAAATTCGCCGTCGACCCTCCTCCCCCCCCCCCAAAAAAAAAAATACGCATAAATAACATGAAACGGTTAAACAAACAAACAAACAAACATACAAAACCAAACAGAAACGTTAAATACTCCTTGAAATAATGGATATCGTTAACAGCTATTGTGTGGTAACTTCTATTTTTAATACTATACTCTTACACTCAGTAACATTTATCGATTTCTTATGAGTAAAACCAAAGGCATTCCATTTTAGCGCTTGGTGAGACATTAGGACAGTATAAAAGTGTTAATTTTTAAATTGGAAAATAATGTAGATTAAAGATATCTTTCTGGACAAATTAATTATTTATTCAGCCATTGTATTTATTAAACCTTTTTTTCAGACTCCCATGTCTTTCCATAAATATTTCGATAATCAACATTTGAAGCAACTTAAACTGACAATTTTGCAAAGTTCGCTGAAGTGTTATTTGTAAGATATCGATGCAGTTAAATAACATAGCATATCTTTTATAGACAAAGAAAACCCACAAAACCTCGAACAAAATCAAATAGAAGCATCAGTAGTGGTACACATAATAATAATAATAATAATAATAATAATAATAATAATAATAATAACAATAATATCAGTAATAATAAAAAATATAGATTTATTATTTTCTACTAATCCCCGGTGTCTACTACTAATAGTGGATTAGTAATAATAATACTCCTACTGAATGATGATAGAATTAATAATAGCACTACTACTAAATACTACTACCACTATTGTTACTACATCTACCGCCATTTTAAATTATTGATTCACAAGGAAAATGCATGTCTTATATATTTTTATTCTTGAGTTTGTAATTTATTGCTATATGCTTACTGTTTGATAGCAATTCAGTTCTAACAATAATTACTATAATGTATAATTAGGTAAAGACTTTTAAGTAAGCATAAATGGATGTTAAGATTATTGAATGTTTTACAGCGTGTTTAGTTTGACTACTGGTTCATGGAAGGGCGCACACGTCTACACTTAAAGTGCGTCTTATATGAAGTATATCTGTTTGGTGTGCGCGCCCCGGGGGTCGCAAGCGAAAAGCACAAATGAAACAAAAGCATCAGAAACTCGAACCATGGTAATTACCATCAACCATGTAAAAGCATTTAGCACACACCAGGGACAGTTTTCATATTCTCTTACTCGTTGATGGCTTCTGATGCTTGCCGGATGTCTTCAAGGGTCTCTGACGTCACGGTCCACAGCAACCTGGTTGGTTCCGGCAGGCGGCGGGCGTCTTGGGCAAGGAATCGCCTTGTATCGCTGTCTTTAGATCTGTTGTGTTCGCACAAAACACCAAACATTGCCAGCTTTCAGTGCGAGCGGAGTACAGCCAGAAAAAAAAAATCCCCCCCCACCCAAACCAGCGAGTAGACAGTGTGAGCTAAGTACATGGGGGCAAAAAGACCAGCGAGTAGACAGTGCGAGCAGAGTACATGGGGGCAAAAAGACCAGCGAATAGTCAGTTCATAAGTGGGCAGGACTTTTTAGCAAAATAAAAGAGAGGCCAAATTTGCACAAGACTGTGGTCATCATTTAAGATGGCCGATTGGACATCTTTTTTTCACAAGTGAACGTGGTCATAAATTAGCAGAAGCGAGAGAGCATTATTTTACAAATAAATATTATCGTAAATTAGGAAGATAGTGTGAACTGTTTGTAAGTGAACATGGCCGTAAGACGAGTTAGTTTTACAAGTGAGTACGGTTTAAAAAATAAAATAAAAAATTTACAAGGAGTCATTTTATAAATAAACAAATGGAGTTCTTTGGGGGGGGGGGGGAAGTGAACATCTATAAAAGTGAACATGGTCGTAAAATAAACAGAACAGATTTGCATAAGTGAACATGGTCTTATACTGAATGAGGAATATATTTTTTTCAAAGTGAACATTGACTACGAGTTAAAAAGACTCAGCTGACTGCTTTGTAATATAACATAGATCTAGATTAAGATACATTCTATGATTTAATAGAGATATGATACATTTTATGATTTATTATAGATGTGATACATTCTAGTATTTAATAGAGATATAATAAGTTTTAAAATTAACATTGATCTAGATTAATATGCAGTCTATCATTTAATAGAGATATAATACATTTTAAAATTAATAAATATCTAAATTAAGATATATTCTATAATTATATAGAGACGCGATACATTCTATAATATAATAGAATTATTATACATTTTAAATTAACATAGGTCTAGATTGAAATACATTCTATAATAGAATTATTATACATTTTAAATTAACATAGATCTAGATTGATATACATTCTATAATATAATAGAATTATGATACATTTTAAATTAACATAGGTCTAGATTGACATACATTTTACAATTTAATAGAGATAAGATACACATTATAATTTAACATAGATATAGATTAAGATACAAATTTTGGTACTTTAACAGCGACATAGAGAGATGGAATTTATAATTTAACATAGATATAGATTAAGATACAAATTTTGGTACTTTAACAGCGACATAGAGAGATGGAATTTATAAATTAACATAGATATAGATTAAGATACAAAATTTGGTACTTTAACAGCGACATAGAGAGATGGAGTTTATAATTTAACATAGGCAGTGTTTGGACACTTTTACAAGTACACTAAGGCATGAGTTATGAGAATGAGTTGAACAACAAGTGTTTACATGTTAACATATCTATAAATTAAGACGAACGCTCAGATATTTTTACAATTGAAAATGGACATAAACATGCCAAAAAGAATGGACATTTTGAAAAGTGAACATAACCAAAAATGAATATGATTGAGGAGACACCACTAACAACGTTTCATAAATTAAAAAGAAAAGTACTGAATACTTTTACATGTGAACATGATTATAAATTAAAACAAGTGACTGGACATTTTAACAGGAAAAATCGTAAGTTATTTGACATTTTACAAATGATCATGGCAAGACGAAGAAATGGATGAGTGAAAACTTTTACAAGTGAACATGGCAATAAATTAAAGCTAGTACTGGATATTTTTCACAAGTGAATGTGGTCATAAATTGAGTGAACATTTTCATACTGAATGACTCCACACATTAATATGAATGAGTACGCCTACCAGAAATGTCCATTATTTAAGACAAGTGTGCGGACATTTTCTCAAGTAAATATGAGCTGAGCTAGAAAGATTACTTGTAATTCCACTAAAAAAAAATAAAAAATAAAAAAAAATAACAGAACTTCAAACAATTCAGCAAATAATACAACATAATAAACATAATTTGGTATATATTAGACAAATATTTTAAAACTGGCTGAAGGCTAATGGTGTGGTGATTGGCTGTTTGTGACGTAACTGTTTCGTGAAAATGACGTAGGGCTTACATGTAGGTCAGGGCGTGCTCCACCAACTGCACAAGAGCAATGCCTTCGGCTACCGAATGCTCGTAGTTCATGCCGCATGCTCCGTCCTCTGACACTACGATCTGAAACAATTTGCATCTAAATGAACGCGTTCAGGGGTCTGAGTTGAGAATTAAAGCAACAATATGTAGCGTCATGGTGAGACTATTGACACAGAGAAACATTGACATACATAAACTCGAAGCATATTAGCGCTGTATTGAGACTACATAAACATTGACATTCATAAACTCGAAACAGCGCTGTATATATATATATATGTATATACGGTTGCACATGAGGTCCATGGACTGTGTCTCTAGCCCATGGGCCGTTCCATTCTGGTGTAGCTTTTTAGCTCAGTACCCATCAAAACTATATCCAGAATAAAGTGACGTCCAAGATTAAAGTGACGTCCAGAATAAAGTGATGTCAAAGATACAGTGATGTCCAGAATAAAGAGATGTACAGAATAAAGTGACATCCAAGTTAAAGTGACGTCCAAAATAAAGTATCAGATGGTCTGAGACAAGGTGCCAATCTGCCAACAAAATACGCATGGGCTAAGAAATTACCCATTTTGTTTTCTGACAGAACACTCTTACTTATATGGTCATCGTACATTTAAATATCATAGGTGAAATATAACCATATCAATGTAGTTAATGTCAAGAGATAAACATGAATATTATATACTAATTAGGCAAGCAAAACCACATACCTTTGGCAGGTAAAAAAATAATACTTAATACTAGCACAACACTATTAAACATAGAATAATGACATGGTAAATAATATGCAAACTGAAGAATAAATAATATTTTATGAAATAGCATTTGTGACATAAATATTATAGAAAATAAATTATATCATGAAATGAGAACAGAAGAAATTACGAGACAAATAATTACAATATTATTATTGCAGAAATGCATATTACAGAAAAAATATATAATGAGAAAGGAGAGATATATAGGAAGAGGAGAAGTTATAGTCATCTATATTCCTTAAATATATATTTTGACTGAAGAAAGTAACTGCTAAAACAAATACGTAGAGACTTACGTCATTGAAATTTATTGTTAAAACCTGAAAAGAGCTGTAAGTATTGACACACTAAAGAAGGGGAACAACTACAGCACACACACAAAACAAGAAGTATACATCCGAATCAAAGTATACAAATTAAATTTGAAAATAAAAGGATGTGAGAAAGAAATATAGCAGTGCACATGCACCACAAATATTTGATGGAAAACTATTTTCAGATATGGCTACCAGATCATTCCCTCCTTAGTTACAAAAAAATCTCTCCGTGTCTGAAACATCCAGGAAATGTCAAGCGTTTGGATGAATTTACAGACCTGCCAAGTTACTGTGTATTGAGACTCCATGTAAGCGCATAAACAAATGCAAATCAATGCCAATACATTTGTCTGGGCTCACAGACCACGTCCACATCTGTTGTGGTTTGGTGTACAAATTACTTTGACGCCCGTAGGGCCAGTTACAGACCATGATAGCTGAACTCTGGGTACAGAAATTGGCAAGTCCCAGACAAATTGTTCTTAAATTTAGATAGCTGTCTGTTTTGTCGCGTGCAAAAGAGTAATGATTTCTGCACTGAAAGCTGGATATAAAGCAGCAACACATGGTGCTTGAAACTGTATATTAGCAGACTTTTTTTCAGGTTTGAGCACAACGAGACTAGGAAATAAAGAAAATGCACTTAATCATACAAAGTCTTTGAAAAGAAAGATATATTTAAAAGTAATTGTTGATTTGTTCGAGGTTGTTATTTTTGCTGTCCTTGTTGTCGTTTGTTCTTTTTGTCGATGTTGTTTTACCGTGCTTTGTTGTTTTTGTTATCATTTTATTTTTGTAGTAATTTGTAGTAATTCTTTATTTTGTAGTTGTTTTCGAAGTCTGTTTTTTTAATAGCTATATTGTAGCTGTCTCTGCGGATTTCTAGCTGTTTTTAGTTTTGGTAATATCTTTCAGTTTGATGAGGCTGTTTTTATTGTTCGTGGTGTTGTGTTTGGTTGCACTGATTGTATTTGTGGTTGTCTTTGTGGCTGTTGTTGCTGATAATCTGTTGCTTTTATCGTTGCTGTTGTGATTATTAATTATTTTTGCTTTTGTATTTGAGAAACTGCTTTTATGATGTTTTTAGTGGTTTTTGTTGTTGTTATAATAGCTAGTTTATTCTCTAGATGTGATCGGCATTATTTTATTGTTACCATTTTCCGTTGTTGCCAGTTTTGTTAATTTTGGGTAGTTTTAATTAATTGGTTTCCTTGTTGTTTTAATTGTTCTTGTTACTATTATTATTTTGTTACAATTGCTGAGGTGTAGATCTTGCTACTTGTAGTTGTGAGTTGACTTAGGTACAAGGTCATTGTTCGTACATTAGTGCATTATCTTATTATAACGTCAAACTGGTTCAAATAGAAAACATTAGACTGAACATTTAAGGCATGGTTAGGACCAAACGTAGATGAACAGAAGATATTTGATGTGAGCAAGACTCCCAGAACTCTAAAATTGAATTTCCACAGTCGATGTAAAAAGTTGACGAAATTTTCTACCATTATTCAAAACAATCTCTTCCGCACAGCGGTCGGAATTGAGAAATAATTGGCGAAAAATACTTTCACACGGGGACGTCAATTTTACGTGAAATGCTACGAGGTCTTCGAGAAAATAAAATAAATTGAATTAAAGTGCCTTTATTTTTACTGCTGTTGGCCAGCGGTACTGATATGTGTATTCGACACGGAATGAATACATCCGTGAGGAAGGGGGTTGGAGGGAAGGGATAGGGTGGAAGAAATGGAGGAGCATAAATTTAGTCAGTACTTTGTAATAGTTTCTTAGCAACCTAATAAAATGTCAGTTTCAAATGTCTATGCTGATGTCAGATTTATTACGTTCTAGTGACATCTCCTGATGATTGTTAATTCGCTGAAACGTTTCAGTTGTCAGTGTCATTACGTTTCAGTGGACATTCTCCTGATGATTGTTAATTAGCTGAAACGTTTCAGGTGTCAGTGTCAGTGTCTCGTCATTGTGAGATCTGTGTGAAGGAAGGGCAGATAACTCTAAAATCTCAAAGAAAAGGTAACTTCACAGTCAGTAGATCTTTGAAAGAAAACCTAGTGACAATGATTCCATTCTTGGATTTTAAAAAATAACCCAGTAGGAGAAACGTGCTGCATTTGCGCTCGACGGTATACCCGGTTCTGATTAAAAAAAAATAATTAAAAAGTGAAACACGTCACATCGCTCTAATGGTGACAGCAGTTTTCTTACCAGCCAATAGAAGCTTGGCATAGAAGAAATGTCTCTTTAAAGAAAGTGAATTTGAGTAGAAAATGTGGAGAGGTACAACGGATAACGTTGGATGAAAGAAAATAAAACTCCATTTTAAAAACATTCATAGAAGCAAGTGCCCATATACATTAAAATACAGGACAACTTCATTTGATCGAAAACGAGAATAATTTAAAAGCAACGTGGACTTATGAGAAGGAAATAGCCTAAAAATAGAAATACAAAGCTACACTGGGTAAACGTAATAGGCGAATGCTTGCTGAAGAAAGGTATATATAAGGGGAGATAAATGAGCAGTGGTGCTACAAATACAATAAGTTAATAAAGTAGTTGCTATGATGAGATTATGAACTCTCTCTGTATCCAAGAGCCACG
Organism: Sinotaia quadrata; assembly: GCA_028829895.1. Lineage (NCBI taxonomy): Eukaryota > Metazoa > Mollusca > Gastropoda > Architaenioglossa > Viviparidae > Sinotaia > Sinotaia quadrata. The sequence continues at coordinate 26,454,396 of CM054182.1, forward strand.
CAATTATTGCCGACAAAATAATATTATAGATTTTCATCCTTGTGACTCCATTCTAATGACAAATAGAGATCGAATATGATTTGAAAATATCACATTCTTATTTACAAGTGTTTCATTCTTTCTTACTTTCTTGGATTTAAAGTTTTCTTTCATTTCTTTCTTTCATTGATCAGTTCTATTTGCCTCGAAAGAACATGAGTAATTTTGTAACTGATTTTGATTTGAAAAGATTTTAGTCTTTCTGATTTTTTCTTTTTCTTTGTTTTAAATTACTTTGTAAAAATGTTTTGATAAACACGTTTATATTCTAATGACTTCAAAAACATTGTTTTTCTATTTATTATTATTTATTATTATTGTATATTTTATGTTGGCTCAAAACAATCAATCAATTGTTTGAATATGCAAGGAGCATTCTGTTCAAGATACAATGACAGCTTCACCTCCAAATACATAAATAAGAATACACATATACACACATATACAAACACATGCACACATACACACGTACACATACAGACATACATAAACACATACACATATACACATATTCACACACTAAAATGTTCTCACCAAGGATTTTCCTAGGACAACGTAACAGTTGTATATAAATCTACTCACTTGAATTGTTTTGTCAAACCAACGGTTGCAGGTGTTTGCAGAAGTGCCTTGCCCGTGTAGCATATGAAGCGCGACATCAGCGAGGTGATCAGCGCCAAAGTCGTCGTCTTGTAGTTGGCAAGATGGCAGTGTAGGTTTGTCCAGACAAAGAACCAGGAGGGAATTTTCGATAATATCAATGTTCTCGGCATTATTTTCTCCTGTAAAAATATAATGTAGGAAAGAAAAATCGAAGAAACAAATCGTAAGGCAACCGTAAACCTGTCAAATCTAACAATCCCCGTGAGAAGGCCATTATGGATATGTTGCCAATTACAGGGACCGATCAATCAAACACCAGAACGAGTAACAACAGGAACACAATGGGAAGTTTCAATCAAGCTTTTCAGATGTGTGTGGAAATTCTATGAAGCGAATCTTTGTTGTTGCTGATAATCTCATAAGTGTGAACATTTTACAAAGATTTATTTCAGTGTGAATCTACACACACACACACACACACACACACACACACACACACACACACACACACACACACACGCACGCACGCACGCACGCACGCACGCACGCACGCACGCACGCACGCACGCACGCACGCATATATACACACGTATCCCCATGTATGCATTCTATTTCACACACACACACACACACACACACACACACACACACACACACACACACGCACGCACAATGATTAAACTTAAACACTTACTTTTTCAAACTGACCAGATTTAAACCACTTTGTTTTTCAACAATGACCAGATTTAAACAACTTTGTTTTTCAACAATGACCAGATTTAAACAACTTTGTTTTTCAACAATGACCAGATTTAAACAACTTTGTTTTTCAAAAATGACCAGTTTTCTCCTGCTCTTTGTATTGTCTGCTTAGAATTTTATACAAGCTTTACCAAACAATGTGATAAACATGCTGATTGTTAAGGTTATTTTTATGACTTGGACTCGAAAGGGCACAATAACAGTCCACTCCTTGCGTACGGTCGTATGTTATCGATTACATATATTATATAAAAGTTTCACAGTAAAGGGCAATAGATGCTAAGGAATTTAAGGAATTTCAGCATCTCATTTCGTATTCCTTCAGTTTATTGATTTGTTTGATTTAAGATGGCTCTTAGCGAAACTGTCTCCACGCTGAAGGTGATGCCCAGTTAGCCTAATATAAGACATGTTGTACATTTCAGTCTCTTTGCATTTGTAGTTTAACTCAATGTGTAAATGGTTCATACTGTTCTACACATTTTTGCTTGGTATTTCACATTTTATTATTCTTGTATTCAGTATCTATTATTTTTGTATTTGTTATTTATTACTTTTGTATTTGTTACTTATTATTTTTGTATTTGTTATTTATTTTTATATTCCCTACTTATTATTTTTGTATTCATTAGTATTATCTTGTATTCATTACTATTGTTCTTGTATTCATTATTATTATTCTTGTATTCATTATTATTATTCTTGTATTCTATTATTATTATTATTATTATTATTGTACTCTATTTATTGTTCTTGTATTCACTATTTATTATTTTATATCCACTTATCAAAGACAGCACATGGTTGCAAGAATAATTTACAACATACAACAAATACTACACAGCAACAACAAAGAAATAAACACATACGAGACAGAGACTTGAAGAAAAAAATCAATAAAGAACACCAATCCAGGCAGAAATATAACAATGAAATTAAATAAGTGGCAAATATCTGCCCAAAGTTCGAAGTAAGCTCACTACGATTGCCTGGATTTTTGCTCGTATCAAAGACAATTAACCTTCTCGACAAAAGAGCTTTTCATGGATTTCGCCCTGCCAATCAAACCTCATCACAGAGCACTTAGGCTCTGTCAGGTGTCATGCAAATTTGTGTCCACTCTTAGAAGCAAATCGTTGCCTGCAGCTTTCGTTCTTGAATATAAATGCCTGGCTTTGCAAAATAATCTCAGACAAAAGTCATACGCAGGCAAATTCACACACACGCACACCCGTGCACACTCTAATGCACCAAATTCGAAGAAAAAAGATACTGGACAGTGATATTATAAATGCACATCTTGTGAAATGATCGCTTTCTTATTGACTTTGAGCAACAATAGAAGGAAAGGACTGTCACTGCTCTAATACTGAAAAATCAGACATTTTTATTTTTGCAGAGTAACGCCCCTTTATCAAAGCATAGTGGAGCGTGAAGCTACTTATACACTTTAAAGCATTAATGCGCTGGTTCGTCTGCTCTTTGATGTCCAGTTAAGGACGACTCTTACTTCTGATCACTTTTGAAGTTTGACGGAATCATAAATGATTAATAACAAAAGCAAGTTATCATACGATTAAGTCTGTAAATGTTAGAAGATCAAGTCTTGCTCAGCAGTATAGAAACACTGTGTTATACACATCATATTATTACTTCTATTAACGTTAAAATCACTTCTGCCAAGGAGAGATGACTCAGAGAAATTTTACTTACACGATGAAAACAATAATTTTCCACAATTTAGCTCTTTATAAGTGGATTAAATAGACTGTATGACTTGTAACAGTACTTGTGACGTGTATGGATAAATAAACTCTAAATCTAAATCTAATGGCTTACTATTACGTTTATTTCTGCACACAAATGTCCTTAGCTAGGTAGTTCGGCGCAGATGACCTGCGTGTACAGCTAACACAAATTCAAATGTCTTAATAGCTCACGGAACTAAGTATAAAAACATAACACAAGGAAACAAGAAAAATAAATATAAAAGTCATAATAATACACCAGACGCAAAGATATAATACAATCGTTTTTTTTTCTTTTTCTAAACCTTTCAAAAGTCGATGTCGAGCTTCACACCATTTAGAGCGATTCTGTGACGTCAGGACTCCAACGGCAGGATAGTCGACTGAGTCTGGTTCAGCAGAAGCAATGATATTAGACAACTGAGAGTAGATTTCGCGTTCATTCAGCTGTATGCCGTCGTAGATCAGGTCTAGCTTGTAAAACTTTGGGACGAAAATAGAAAAAACATACCTCAGAACAACGATAACAAAATGTCATCTTGTATATTGCTGTGAGTATTTCAGCCGTGCAACAGTGACACTTTTCATCTTACCTTGTGAGCCTAACGTTTCTGTGGGGTCAATGCATTGGTGAGCTAACGTTTTTGTGGGGTCAATGCATTGGTGAGCTAACGTTTTTGTGGGGTCAATGCATTGGTGAGCTAACGTTTTTGTGGGGCTAATGCGTTGGTGAGCCTAACGTTTATTGTCTGACGTTACTGTCAGTCTAATATTTTTGTGGGTCTAATGCATTGGTGAGCCTAACGTTTATTGTCTGACGTTACTGTCAGTCTAACATTTTTGTGGGTCTAATGCAGTGGTGAGCCTAACGTTTATTGTCTGACGTTACTGTCAGTCTAACATTTTTGTGGGTCTAATGCAGTGGTGAGCATAACGTTTATTGTCTGACGTTACTGTCAGTCTAACATTTTTGTGGGTCTAATGCAGTGGTGAGCATAACGTTTATTGTCTGACGTTACTGTCAGTCTAACATTTTTGTGGGTCTAATGCAGTGGTGAGCCTAACGTTTATTGTCTGACGTTACTGTCAGTCTAACATTTTTGTGGGTCTAATGCAGTGGTGAGCATAACGTTTTGGTGTCTGACGTTGTTGTTGGCCTAAACTATGCAATAAATAAAAGCAAGCAATAATAACGACAGTTTTCGTTTTAGGTGTGCTTATTGTACGAACAGCAAAGCACTGTCAATTCATGTTATAGGGTGGTTTATTTTATAAAAGAACTATGAAATAGTGATTGTAAAACAACATTAAATGTCTTTTATAAAAATGACACATCAGCTGAAGTTGTAATGTCATAGATTATACGAAACAACAATACTATATCAATTGATGTTATAACGTGATTTATAAGACAACGACATATCAGCTTATTGGAGATTTGTTTCATCAAATGCAATGAAATATAACCTATGTTTTAATGCGCTTTAATTCAGACTATTGATAATAAACTAACACAGTACAAAATTCTAATGTGCTCCGCTTTTCAATAACATTTGTAGTTAACATTTACTGATAATGTTTAAAATGGAAACGACGATACAAATACAAGCGTGTTTTGTAATGAGTTTACACTCAAAATATAAAATGAAGAAAAAAGATAAATTTTATCTTTATTTGTGCATATAATAAGAACCACGATAAAATGGCAAGCTGCAGAACTTTTGCTTAAACTTAAATATTATAATAATAATAATAATGTGAGATCCAGTTTTGAAATTTTTGTCTTTCAAACTACTCCCCCCCCTCCCCGAACCTCAATAGACACGAGCTACAAGAACTATGGCTTTCCCGTTTATTTACATAACACTATAACACGGATTAAGTGGATGCTGGAAACAATATACTAAAGCTTAATAACTAAACATATTTAACCTCTTAAATAATGACCACTGTCCGTGATGCGAAGCAAAAGAAATCTCAGAGAAATAAATTGGACGGTTGTTACCGAGGAGCGAGCAACATTAATTATCCTTACGTATGACGTCACAGTCTCAGAAAGAGGCTGAACTATTTATAGCACTGTCAAAAAATGACCGAAGTTAAGAAGCAAAGAAAACGTGCACGACTAGGAAGAATATTTTTACAGTCAGCTGATTATTAATGACCTTAAAAATAAATGGCAAGTGTTTGAGTCATAATGTAAATGTATTATAAGTGAATAGAGTGAAATATTTGCAATCTATTTATATACATGCAACTTACCGATATTGCATCGGAGGTAAATTAAGACATAAAGTTTAGTAAACTCTGAAATTACACACAATTCTTAAGAGGGATGCAGTGTATGTACTGTAAACCAAATAGGAAAAAATTAAGGAAACTTTCCACGAGCTTGGTTAGGAGAAAATAACCTTTGACCCATCTTTTACGGAAATATCAGAGCCCGTTTTCAGAAAATACTGTCAATCACAAATATCGTGAAAGTTCTTTTTCCGGAATAAAAGACTTTGATAAATTATAAGCAATTATATACGAAAATGCATGTACAAACTAAAGGTAAATTAGAATACTGTTTTATGAGTTAAAATTGTTGTTTTCTTAAAACTCGACGATTATTGGGAGAGCCATTGTGCCTGTAGTCTTGGTGATGGTGTGACCACTAGCAGACAAATACGTGAAAGAAAAATTAAACTTATCAAAATGAAATATGTCTTGATACGAGTATGCGTAGTGCAGAGTTTAAATAATTTATGTGTCGAAATAGCAGCACATATTCACTACTGGTGACAATCTTAAAATATTTTAAAAATAATTTGTGACTTGAAATAGTTATCTGGTCACAATTAGAGAAAATCTTCAAATAGTTTGATTCTTCATATAGAACGATTACAAATAGCCACATGCTTAAAATAGTTTACGTCTTAAAAGTACCTGATCACAACAGGCGACAATAATGTATGGCTTCCTATCTTTGCCCAAATCGGTCAGTTGTACATCTTGAGGAATGCCAGGTCTCCGATAGCTGGAGAACATTCTATAGTGCTGTTCCATACATAGGGGTTGTCCTTTCTCCAGGTAACGACACCTCTCCACAGGTATGTTACCACTGAGTACAAAGAAAAAAGAAAGCAATTACGTAAATAAGTGAATTCTGATGTTTGAGAATGACAGTGATTAGAACATTTTTTTCTGTCTGTGAGCTTTCCATGCTGTCCACTTAAATTGCACCGATCCCAGATCAAACACAAACCTTTAAGTGTATTGTATTATACCCCCAAAACGCCTTAAATGTCACTTTCATTGTGAATTGTTTTGTTTACCTAGGTTACTATACGCAAGGCAGACAACTTCACTGTCGTTCTTGATCATGAAAGACAATTGGATGCTGTCAATAAAGAGGAGATAAACATGCCTAATAAATGACAAAGTCGAAAGTGGTTTGTTGTTTTCTCATATTTCTGTTCTTGGTGTTTTGAAAATGTACTTTGAATTGTGATTTAGTAAAGGATATCTACATCTGACATGCGTATCTTAGGACGCTCTTTGCTAAGACAGACGTACTGACGAGAAGATCTTAATTCAGTAAACATTATGGGACTCTGATCTTCATTCAATTATGCAGTAATGTTTATTGTACTCTTTAATAATTTAAACATTAATGTTTATTGTACTCTTTAACTTTAACAATCAGTTAAAACATTAATGCTTATTGTACTCTTTAATCATTTAAACATTAATGTTTATTGTACTCTTTAATCATTAAAAAAATTAATGCTTATTGTACTCTTTATATCAGTTAAACATTAATGTTTATTGTACTTTTTAATCACTTAAACATTAATGTTTATTGTACTCTTTAATCAGTTAAACATTAATGTTTATTGTACTCTTTAATCAGTTAAACATTACAGTTTCGTGAAACTTTTTCCGACTTACACTAAAATATTTACTGAGGTCTTCAGTCTCGCTGTTTACTGTTACTGCAATTTTCAATCACAGAAAAATAATATTAATTACAATCTCTATTCGTGTTTTTATCTCTATTTATGTTTATGTCTCTCTCCTCAGGCTAGTTAACAATCGTAAGGTCAATCCTTTTTCAGTCCATGGGTGTTTATGATAATCTGTATTGAAAACTAGTAAAAAAAAAATCTAAACATTTCTTACGTTCGCGTAAAAAAACATAGAAGGTAAATTACACAGTCGTTATAGATAAATATTTCCACCAGACCCATACTACGAATAATAGCATATTAAAATGATGACAGACTATAGAGATATGAAGACCATTCCTTTCCTGTCCGAAGATTTTGCAGAAAGCAGAATGAATCACGTGGAAGAGTAACGGTAATCAAGTTTTGACAGCACTAATGAAGAAGACACGAGAGGTTTTGACGCTTCGAGTGAGAGAAGGTTGTCAACAGCGCTTATTCGTTTCAACTCTACGCTTGTCTCTCTCTACAAGCGTTCACGACACGCTGACCTAATGAGTGAGTCCAACTCCATCAACGCCACAGACTGAGGAAGAGAGTTTGATGTGGAAATATTTTGTCTGTATGAAATTTATACAGTGACACATTTTGAAAGCTCAAACAGACAAACACACATTCAAACTGTGACATTCATTTACGACAAACATGCACGTATCGTGATATTTAGGCAGCAAAATAGTATGATTAGGAGGAATTTTATTCGGTATGCATTTGGCATTCTTCAGAGATATACTAACATTACATTTTTTACCCGAGACCAATTTAGCGATTTCTATATATATATACTAAGTTTAGGTTTAGGGTTAGAAGAAAAAATACATATTAGTAAGGAAAAAACTGTTAATAAGGAATACATATTATTAATGAAATAAATATTACTAAGGGAAGACTTTTTCTAAGAAAAAACCTGTTACTAAAGAAATAACTATTACTAAAAAACTGTTATTAATGAAAAAATTCTATTATTCCGAAAAAAATAATACTGTTTCTAAGGAAAAAGCTATTAAGGAAAATCTATTTCCTAGTGAAAATTTTTTATTAAGGAAAAAACTTTTATTAAGGAACTGTTATTAAGAATAAAGCTATTACTAAGTTTAAAACTGCTATTAATGAAAAAATATTACTAAAGATAAAAATGTTGGAAATGTACACTGAAAATCACAATGACAACGTAAGAAACGCGTTAACATAAAGTAAAATCGAAAAAGTGAAGGACACTTTGTTTGGAAAGTTGCCAGGATGACAATTTCAAAGGAAAGAAACAAACTGCAACATTAACACTAGAAAAGAAAGTTTGAATGGAGTTGTCGGTACTTGGTTCTACAGTGAATACAAACAGTAATGAGCAACCGAATCTCAAGCATCAAGCGTTCTTCACAAGAGCAAACATTACTTTTTCTGGAGGGGGGGGGGAATGACCGATATGATTGGAAAGACTGGACGAAAATTACAAACAAGAAAGTCAAGATAATACGCCAAAGGTGAACGAACATCCGCAATTTCCTGGTTTGTCGCTTAAACTTCAAAGACAACAGAGGTTCTATTGAAGTATTTTTTAAAATGATAATGAATATTGTGGCAGTCCACACGAAGGCTCTGTTAAATTTTCATGATAGAAAAAGTAAGTCACTTATTTCATGACCATGAAAATAAACATAATTAAAACACGTAGCATAGAACGACAGAAAGAAAGCTGTGAGAAACTTTGAATAAAATGGTTTACGTTGACTACAGAAAAGCTATTTTTAGTGCTCAGAACAAATGGGAGCAAATTGTGCAGCTACAGATATAATTTTATATGGTGAAAGTCATACTAGAAAGGAATCTAAATGAGAACGGATTTTTTAATAGTTGTATTTTGTCTTCTTTTGTAAAAAAGAAGTTGGAAATGTGCGATTTATATCTGTGGCAAAAGTCACTTACGAGTCTATCTATCTATCTGCTGAAAGTGTGAAAAATTAGGTTTGCTTTATTTCGCAAGATAAATGATTGGAGTAGCTATGTTTAAAATGTCCAAAAATCTTCGTTTTCTACGTTCAGTTTTTAAACCCCATTTTCACTCCAGTCTTCACCACCGCTACCCCACCGCTACCCCACCGTCATGTCGTTATCGTCATTTCATTATCATCAAAAGTATCCTAATAATATCGTCATATAAATCATTACAATCATCGCTTTCTTGATTCTCCGTCCCATTCTTCCAAATCCGCCTTCTCCTCCTCCTCCTTATCACCACCACCACCACCACCACCACCACCACCACCAACGTCATTATCATCATCATCATCATCATCATCATCACCAGCACCACCACCATGACCACGACCACGACCACGACCACGACCACGACGACCACCACCACCATCATCATCATCATCACCACCACCACCACCATCATCATCATCAATTTCATCATCATCAATTTCACTATAATCATCATCATTCTCGTCGTCGCGGTCATCATCGTCATCGTCGTCTACCACCACCATCTCCATTACCATTAAAATATATTCAATAACTATCAAACTCTGGACTTAAACAGATCTATAGCTAATTGTGAATAGACAATATAGTTAGCATGTTTTAAGTTTCTGTAGTTATTTGAAGAATGAAGACATTTTTTCTAGTTGTGCTGTAAGAATCATGAGTAATCCGCGCTCTCTCTCCAGGTACAGACAAAGTAAATAATGGACATTCTACATACAACTTGTAAGGTAAGAGAAAATTTGAATATAATATATCAGGACATATTAAACATCAATATCGACATATATCAGGACATATTAAACATCAATATTGAAATATAATATATCAGGACATATTAAACATCAATATTGAAATATAATATATCAGGACATATTAAACATCAATATCGAAATGCATTCAAAACGTAGTACATGACTTGCTAGCTGAGTGAATGATTTTTGAAATCGTTTATTTTCTCTGTGTGTGTGTGTGTGTGTGTGTGTGTGTGTGTGTGTGTGTGTGTGTGTGTGTCTGCGTATGTGTGCATGTCTAAAGTACTAATTATTAAAGATGCATTCATTCGAACAAAACTCACATCACACTTTTTAGTTATTGCCGTAAGCTTTCATTAACACAGCCATTGAAACAATTGTTCTGCAACCAACTTCACAGGTTCTTTATTTTTCAAATAATTTGTTTGAACTTTTATCAAACCGTTCGTGTTGTTGAACTGGTTTTGTTCTATCCAACCATTTTATTAGCGAATCAATTTACCAAGACATATTTTTTTTATATCAAGCGTTTTCTTATCGAGCCTTTTGTTATCAAACCGTTTTGGAATATATTGGTAGAAACCATTCTCCTTATCAAACCGTTTTTGACACCACAAGCACCCAGCACTGTCTTCCTGTCTTCCTGTCCAGGAGATATGCCATTCAAGCGATTTAAAATGTAAAATAAACAATTATCCGGAAATGACCAATTTTTGCTTGTTTTTATTCATTCATCGTTTGGGCAGAACTGCTCTGGGTTGCCGAGCTGATTAAATTACAACATCGCACGGAAAAGGCTTGGACGCAATCAGAGAAGACAGGGCGGTAAATTCCAGATGACACACGAAATCAACGACCCTGGTTTAGTGCTTATCGGGCTGGCAATACAGTTAGCGTGCGCAAGTCCTCGCGGGGGAATGGAGGCGACAATTTAAATATTCCCTAGGCGACTTCTGTGGTCTTCTTTCTAGTATTTTTTTCCGGGGGATGGGGACAGGGATGGAGAGGGGATGGGACTGATGCATGGCGCTTGCCTGCAAATCAAGGTTTGGTACTGTCTTGCGTGCAGTGCGAAAAACTTTCAGGGAAAGAAGCGAAACATATTAAGCATCGGGTATTCTTGTTCCGTCTAAGTTTCTGGCAGAAAGAATAAACACAGTTACTTCCTTCGGGTCTTGAAAATACTACAACATCCATGGCTGTGCTAGAATGCGTTTATGAAATCTACTTAAACTGAAATATGCCATTAACCCACACTTCGTCTGCATGTAACACTGCTTGAATAATCCTCTCGCTGGTCAAATATTAAAACAATTCTTTTTGGTTTTTGTTCTGCATGCAAAGAAAATGTTTATTCAGACAGAAGTGCCAGGGGAAATAGGAGCAAGAGTTAGATGTTTTGAATAAAACAAATTTCATCAAAGAGAAAACTAACGACAATAAATCTGGGAAAATGAGTTTCTGCCATTTGTTTTGTTTATTCTTACGAAGAAAATGTTAAATAAAATATTCTACAAGAAAATATATTTACATTTTGAGGTTAACGTTAAAACTATTTACTGATTTCTTAATACAACTACAAATGCAAGAGTTTTGCAGCAAACGACATGAAACGGCAGCCATACAATGCGAACACACGAATGGCGCAAAAGCAACATTGGAGGAAATGTCTCAGAAAATGTCAACCAACCATGCAGTTTTTGAATTTGGAGAGGATTACCCAAAATCTAAATATTTGCTAAATCAACGAATTAATCAGTCGACCTAAAGTCTAGTCCAAGAAATAGACCAAACTAAAGTTTCACTCAAAAAACAAACTCAAAGCGCCTCAATTAGCTCAGAATACAATTCTCCCACAGGAAAAAAATATAATACTAAGCCAACGAACATACCGAAAAAAAACATAACGAAATATAACGAAACAACTCTAAAATGGAAACATAACGAAATTTAACGAAACAACTCTAAAATTGAAACATAACGAAATATATCGAAACAACTCTAAAATTAAAAAAATAACGAAATATAACGAAACAACTCTAAAATTAAAAAAATAACGAAATGTAACGAAACAGCTCTAACATTGAAACATAACGAAATATAACGAAACAACTCTAAAATTGAAACATAACGAAATATAACGAAACAACTCTAAAATTGAAACATAACGAAATATAACGAAACAACTCTAACATTGAAACATAACGAAATATAACGAAACAACTCTAAAATTAAAAAAATAACGAAATGTAACGAAACAGCTCTAAAATTGAAACATAACGAAATATAACGAAACATTTATAACAATTGAAACATTACAAAATATAACGAAACAACTATAACAATTGAAACATTACGAAATAAAATGAAACATCTCTAAATTTAAACAAAAATTTACCAAGTAATAAGTAACGAACGAAGGGCTACAACAATGTATTAAACAAGGGGCACACTTCTCCACCAAGTTCAAACGAAATAACCAAAATAACAAGCCACACTTGATCACATACTAACAAACACCTAGTTATCTACCCATTCCAAGAAATACAGCAAAACAACAAAGAAAAAGAAAAGAACACGCAAAGAAAACAAACGTATCATCCGAACCAAACCAAACCAAATCGTTTCAACTGCTTTCTAGATAAACACATTTATTGTTTGTCTGCCGATCTGTCGTTAGAGCCAGGTTTGGATGGACTGGAATGTCACGACACGGCATCGTGAGAAGCTGGGAAAGGTCACTCCTAGAACTGAGTCCTTAGTCCAAGCTGAGTGGCCGCTAAATGAGATTGCAAATTGAGGCAGAAAGATGCCTGAAGGGCAGAGGCGGAGTAAGATCTGGAAGAATTGCATTCCGTTTATTTCTTGAATGTTCTGGCTGCACTAATAGATTGTCGTGCCCCGAAATTAGCAGAGGGGAAAATGAGGATTGAAAACGTTAACAGAAAGACAGAAAAAGAGAAGAAAGGAAAGAAATCCAAAAAGGGTTGTTTGCTAAAGAAAGTGCCAAAAAATTACGTAAAGAAAAGCAAAAGAAATGATATAGAAAGAAAGACACCGAGAGACGAGATAGAGGAAGATAGATATAAATGTTGTGCTTTTAGAAAGACTAATCTTGTACGCATAATTATTGAATCTTAACTCTCATGAATCAACCTCTCCCCCTTCCTCTCACTTCTACCTTTTCCCTCCCTCCCTCCTTCCCATCTCTCCATTCGTCCGTTTGTCTGTCTACTATCTAGTTCACATAACAACGAACACATTCACGAATACTGAAAAGCTGCGTATGACATATTTTACTTTGTAAGTTTGTGAAAATGCTGATTGTATAATTGTGTAATTAAAAAAAGGTACACTGTCCCAAAGAGAACACTCACTGGCCAGACACTAAATACAATTCTGAGATGCTATGAGAGATTACCGTCTCATTCATGATGTGGATGACTTTAGGTTTACAACATTAACTAAACCCGGTATGATAATGACAGTTTACTTTGAATTTGCTCAAAAGTGCAAGAAATGAGTTAAATGTAAATGCGAAAATTAGGATAAAGTTGAACTTAATCCTAAGCAGACCATACGCGCGCGCACGCACACACACATACACACACACAGAGGCACACACATACAAAAATATGTCTTCATAAAGGCATACAGACACAATACATCTACACACAAACATGTACTGACATAAATACATAACATATATAGACAAAAATACATATATGCATAAACGCAGAGAGAGAGAGAGAGAGAGAGAGAGAGAGAGAGAGAGAGAGAGAGAGAGAGAGAGAGAGACATAAAGACGCAAACAATGGGACAGATAGATAATCTGAAATAAATACGCTTTATTATACACAGTCATTTTCACGAGTACTGTAATGTTTCTGTGAGATCTCTTTCACTTTTTACTTTTATATGGGAATAATGAATCGCCATACACTGTCACTCTCTTTCTCATGCAGTATGTATGTATTTGCTGTTAGTTCATTGTTTTATTTCTATCTTACTGGATAAAGAACGTGTCCTCATTGAGAGAAAATCCGTACAAGAGTTGTCTTTCTTTGTCCGTCAGGACACGGAAACTTCTGCTTGTGTTTGCTGTGTCTGTTGATGCTCTGCAGTAGGAGATGTGTGATGCTCTGCAGTAGGGGATATGTGATGCTCTGCAATAGGGGATGTGTGATGCTCTATAGTAGGGGATGTGTAACATAATGAGATAATCAGTCTTGCTGATGAGGTAACCAACATTTGGTTACTAAGGTGACAATAACCACAATGCTACTAAATGTTGTTTGCATCATTGGGGAAACGGTTGCTGTATTTTTTAATAAAAAAACAAATCTATTCAGACAAATAATAAACTCTCGGTTACGTCAAACATAAGCATCACTGAGCTTTACACTCGCATAAGATACATTGAACGATCTTGAGCAACATCACGCAACACACATGACAGCGACGTGCAAAAGACAAACAATGCTTTCGAAAACCGCCAAAGATACAAAGATACATTATCAAGGGAAGATACTTTATCAAATAGATATCAGAATGAACATATCGATTTTGTCCCACATAGTACTATCGTATTTGTACTTTGCATGGTGAGACTAAATTCAAAATGTCCTCGTAGCCATCTTTAGTGGCGTAAGAGTAAAGAATAACTATAATATACAATTATCTCTCATATATTAATTAGACAACAAAACGTTATCACGGATCTCTAGAGAAAACAGTACTCACATACGTATTTAAGTAACGGTATTCACAGATCTTTTGTAAGACAAGAGAAGATATTACAGAAGATCAAGACATTCTTAAGAGGCGGACATAATACTATGCAGACCTATATAACCACAGAGCTTGAGGGAACCAAGATATACTCAACACCCTACCAGTGACCAATACTGACAATTACCAACTACCCCATCCTCCAAGAAGAAGTAGAGACTGCAGTGAAATCATTGAAAAAGGGGAAGGCAGCAGGAACAGACAACATCCCTGCAGAATAGTCCAAGAAGGGAGAGAAGCCATGATAAGCCCTACTAACATCTGCAATAAGATCTGGCAGACAGGGGAATGGCCAACACCATGGACTCAATCACTCAAAATAACTCTCCCGAAAAAAGGCAATTTGCAGCAATACCAGAACTATTGTACGATAAGTCTTATATGCCACCCAAGCAAAGTCATGCTAAAAATCATATTAAACAGGCTGAAGCTACAGGCAGAGGAAATCATAGCTGAAGAACAGGCAGGCTTCAGACCAGGGAGAAGGACAACTGAACAGATTTGTAATCCGAGACTGCTATGTGAGAAGTACCTCCAGCACCAACAAGACCTTTATCATGTCTTTGTAGATTTTAAGAAGGCGTTTGACAGGATCCCACAGATCTATTTAGTGTTCAACACTCAATGATCTATTCAGAGTTCAATGCTCACAGATCTATTCAGAGAGCATGGCTCGCAGATCTATAATAGATAATAGTGTTCATAGATCTATTTAGATAATAGTGTTCATAGATCTATTTAGTTCAGTACTCACAGATCTGTCCAGAGGACACGCTCACAGATCTACTTATACATCAATGATCACCGATCTATTCAGAGTTCAATGATCGCCGATCTATTCAGAGAACAGTTCTCATAGATCTAGTTAGTGATTTACAAGAACTGTAGACAGAATTTGAAATTTTTCTGAAAGTCTCTAAATCCCCATAATATGTAGACATAATTTTACGTGTTTCTAAAAATCTCTAAATCCCCATAATATGCAGACAGAATTTTACGTGTTTCTAAAAATCTATAATTCCCCATAATTTGTAGTTGGTGTCACACGATGCTTGCTGTATGACACCATAGCTAGTTAGTAGCATTCAGATATGTCTACACACTAGTCTCGGTATAGCCTCCTGACTATGCTAGCAGCTTAATGTTTGCTCGAGACTAGTATTAAAATAGTCTCTTGACTATGGTATCAACTTTGAGGCGTGGCTCGAAACTAGTATTAGTATAGTCTCTTGACTATGCTATCAAATTTGAGGCGTGGCTCGAAACTAGTATTAGTATAATCTCTTGACTATTTTAGTAACCTTCGTGCACGCCCCCCCCCCCCTAGATTTAGCGCAGCCTTTTGACCATGCTAGCTGCAAGTGAACATTGCTTTAGACTTTACTTCTGGGCAATTAATCAGTTACCTAAATGTCTGCAGGCAAAGCAATCTTGGGTTGAGTTAGTTCAGTGCTCACACGTAATTAAAGGTAATTATTTTTATGTGTTAAATTTGAATACGCCTAAGGAAAAACGCCTTAAAAAAAACAGAGGGGCAGATAATCATTTCTTAGAAAATAGGGTTTATCATTAGATGATCACTTCTAAGAAAATAACATCTTACAGAGGACTAGAATCGAAGTTTGCGAAAATCGTCTATAGAATCTTGAGGAAAATGACTAAAGTACACACTCCACAAATCAACCCCAAAGTAGAGCAATGAACAGTCTCGTACAAAACTTCGTAATGTAAACAATAACAAAGGAGTGTTAAAAGCACCACGAGTAACAAGTAAAACCATAAGGAAAGGAAAATCACGACTCCTCAAATAAGCAGATCATAATATTAAAACAAAACAACCTCATCATTAACAAATCACCAACACCACTATAAACAGTGTTTAAAACAAAATAAAACAACAGTAACTCACAATTAAGATAAATAATGACAACAATACTATTGAAAAAAAACGGGATAACGGGAAATAGCAATAGCCAGCAATGCAAACAACATGACATTGAATACGCATAACGTCAATCAAAAAACATGAACAGATCAATGCAACAAAAACAGTACCATAATAAAAATAATCAATGTAAAATAAAGCTTTAATAGATGGTGATAAATGTGAACATCGCGATAAACTTGATAAAGTCACATCACTCCATGAATAATAGTGATAAAGGTGAACATAGCAGTAACAAGTTATAAAGTTACCATACCATTTGACTAAATCGTGACGAAGGTCAGCATCAGCATAGTGATAAAACAGCATAGCTAAAAGGCTATGAAACTACAATAACAATACATTAAAACAATACAGTAAATAGAGACATACATTTTAACAAAGATAAAGAACGCCACAATAAATGTTTATGAAGACAAAGCAGCAACCTCTCAATAAACGTTTATATAGATACACACATCACGACAATAAATTCAGTGAAAGAGCTGGAAACTGATATGCCGCGAAGCCATAACAAGAAATGACTGACGAAACCTATGATCAGTACTTGACGTCATGCACTCAAACTATTCTTCGTGATCATAACATCCACTTCCATTAGTCAATGACGTCATGCACTCAAACTATTCTTCGTGATAATAACATCCACTTCCATTAGTCAATAACGTCATGCATTCAAACAATTATTCGCAATCATAAAATCCACTTCCATTAGTCAATAACGTCATGCATTCAAATATTCTTCGCGATCATAAAATCCACTTCCATCAGTCAATGCCGTCCTACAAGAATCCTGGAAGAACTGTCAGAAAGTTGGAAGAAAAGGCGGCAGAAAAACCGGGTTTATTTTGCTTTTCTGATTGAGTGGAGTTGGAGGTAATCAGATGTTTGGTCTATGTGGAGGTGTGCGAGCCTGCGCGCGTGTGTGCAAAATGTTGATTTGCTTGATGTATTATTTCACATCTGTTTTATCAGATTTGAAGTTGGGGCAGACATTTTGGGATGTTAGTACGTTGAGCGAGGGGAGGGCAGAAAGAAAACTTAGGATGAAAATTTGTCTTTGCAATTTGGCCCAGATAGTGTCCTACTTTTCCGATCTTAACTGCATAGCGATCATGAAAGTACAGTCTACGATGTTCAAATCCAAGAAGTCAACACTAAATGTATCTTCGTGATCAATGGGTCAAGTCCGTGTTTCCCTTACGCCGCCATTAAAGCTACAGTCATCCTCTTTCAAACTGTCATCAGGGTTCGAACCCATCCTCATTTAGGCTGTCATCAGGGTTCAAACTCATCCTCATTTAGGCTGCCATCAGAATTAGAACCCATCCTCATTCAGCCAGTTGTAATTGTCCTACTTCATGCGCCAACCCTATTACTCACCCGCCCACCTCTCACACCCGCCTCATGGGTATGTAAGTGAAGACTGGAGACAGAGAAAGGAAGGTATGGGGTATTGGGTAGGGGTAAAGGTATATTCTTTCAGTGTGTAATATTATTTTAAAATATTTACGTATAATGTGCTAAAGACGATATTGCATCGGCGTATTTTTTGTATGTATATTGTGGTCAGTGTTAAAAATGTTATTTGTCTATTTGTATCTTGTATTAAGCATGAAAAAGTTGTTTATTTCTTTGTTTGTAACTTGTAGTAAACGTTAAAAATGTGGCTTATCGTTTTGTGCTTTGCAGTAAGCATTCAATAAACGTTGCTTATCTATTGGTGTATTGCAGTATGCATTGAAAACATTGATTATTTTTTGTATCTTGTAGTAAGCGTTTAAAACGTTGCTTATCTTTGTGTATAAGCGTTCCAAACGTTTTTGTATGAAACGTTGCTTATTTCTTTATTTGCATATTGTAGTAAGTGTTAAAAACGTTGCTTATTTCTGTATTTGAATCTTGAAATAACATTAAGGAGATAGCAAGAAGCTGCACCGAAACGTTTCATGTTCTCTGCATTATTAATACGCTAAACAAGTGAGGTTCGTACTTAGGGTCAATGTACAGTATTTGCGACCCACTGCATTATTAATACGCTAAACAAGTGAGGTTCGTACTTAGGGTCAATGTACAGTATTTGCGACCCATACTCACTTCTTCAAAAATATTGAACGCGAAAGATGACATCAACCAGCATCATGACACGTAATTTGTATTCAAGCACAAACGAAATTTAATGTCAATGATAAAATCAGTCATAATCAAAAGAGACATTGTATTACATGTCAACAATCTCGAAAGCCAAACAAAATACTAATCGGTTTCAAAATAGGCAATGTGATTTTAAAGAATTTATTTTTGCCTCAGTAAAATAGATTGCCTAATGCAGTCTCTCTCTCTTCCCCTTTCTGTCTCTCACTCTCGCTGTGAATGACTTCTATTGGTTTAAGAGAAAGTGACCTCCAACAGTGAAAGAAATCTCTGTATTCCTCACGTGAATGTGAAAAGACCTCTAGAAAATTAATTGTATTTTCGCGAGGTGACAGATGCGTCTCGCTGTCCTCTTTCATTTGCCTTTTTACCGTCGTTAAATCTTTCAGTCTAAAATAAATCTCCTTTGATTCATCTCCGCACTATATCCATTAATTTAGGATCTAAGTGGCCGGTAAACAAAAATATGTCTACCACAAACCTCAAGATATTTGAACAACATATCCCCCCTAACGAGATTAACAGAAGAACAGCTTTGACTTTTCAATTATAAGCATTTTTGCGATTTTTGCGAACTTTCCAAAAGAAACAAACCTGCCCTATCCACAATTTAGACCAAAAATCGAGAAAGAGAAATTTAAATAAGATCAGCTACTAAAATAATAAAGCATGAGTGTTTGGCCAATGTCTAAAATCATAGGACTATAGTGGTTTTCACCAGAACTGCTCAGTTCATTATCTTCTCAAAGCGACGCAAGGTCGAAATGGTAGCAATAGAAAGGAAACAAAGGTACTGAAGAATCGACAATGTAGACGAGCATTTACAGACTATAAATTAATTTCAATGACACGTGCAGTTTCCAAAACGAGACCTCCATTCTTCTTCTAAATGTGTCAGTTTCACAGAATAATGGCCAAGAACAAGAAAATATTAATAAATATATATTTATAAAAAAGCAAACAAAAAGGAAAATTTTGCGGAAAGCGATTGTTTAGATTTAATTAGTTGTCAAAGACTGATGCTATGACTGTGTAGCAGTTTCATATTCAGAGGGCCAGTCGAAGACAAGTTCTGAGGTTTTCATGCTGTTGTTTTTACAGGGAGACATGATGGCTCGCTCAGCAGGACAGGCAACAATTTTGGCAGTTTCGCCCCCTCTATATCCGGACACGAAGAGAAAGGGACGCTACTCTCACGAAACAAGAGGAAATGAAATATTGAAGCTTCAGATGAGCACGCAGTCTTGTCAAACTCGTCGAGGCAGTGCAGATAAAACTATGAAGGTTTAGATTTGCCAATGACTCATTCTTCATTTCCTTTTTAAGAAAATGCTTTTAATCAGCAGGTTCTCTCTCAAATAATAATGGCGTATATCTTATATTTTTACGATTACTCAACTGCAGAGAGATCAGAATTGCACGACAATTATTTTATTTGTTTCATGTTGTCACTGAGACATACAAGAAGATGTTCTATCTATCTATCTATCTATCTATCTATCTATCTATCTATCTATCTATCTATCTATCTATCTATCTATCTATCTATCTATCTATCTATCTATCTATCTATCTATCTATCTATCTATCTATCTATCTGTCTGTCTGTCTGTCTGTCTGTCTATCTATCTATCTATCTGTCTGTCTGTCTGTCTATCTATCTATCTATCTATCTATCCATCCATCCATCCATCCAGCTATCTCTCTCTCTCTCCATCCATCCATCCATCCATCCATTCTCTCTCTCTCTATCTCTCTCTCTCTCTCTCTCTCTCTCTCTCTCTCTCTCTAATATTAAAACCTAACGTTACTACATTTACTGATATGTTTCATTAATGTGTTAGAATTGCACAAATCCTGAAATGTAACGCACGGTTACAAAAGCTTGTCGTTGTTGTTATAATGGTAAGATTTTGATGGTAGTAGGAATGTAAAAGTTAAATCTATAAGAACAAACTGTAGTTGTTATAATGGTAAGATTTTGTTGCTAGTAGGAATGTATAAGTTAAATCTATAAGAACAAACTCTTGTTGTAATCCTTATAAAATACTATACTAACAAATCTCTACCCGTTACAACTATACTCATGACAATGTATCGTGCAAACGTTCCATCTAAAACGGGTTGCAGCTAATACATCGCCAGAGAGCCTATCGCCGTATATATCATCTAACCTCTGTTATCTACTTTGATGTTATTTCAATGTCAGCGTCTACTTTAATATAATGAAAAACGTTATTTCAATGTCAGCGTCTACTTTAATATAATGAAAAACGTTATTTCAATGTCAGCGTCTACTTTAATATAATGAAAAACGTTATTTCAATATCAGCGTCTACTATGATATAAAGAAAAACGTTTATTTGAAAAGAGGTTCAATAGTGCCAGTAGGATCGAAACCTTGGACGTTAAAACATAAGAAAATATATTTATATATGAAAAAGTACAACAACGTACTTAAACATTAGGAAGGAAACACTTTTCATCACAGAAAAAATATTTATTTATGAAAAATTACAACAATGCACTTGAACATTAGGAAGGAAACACTTTTCATCACAGAAAAATAAAACAAATCTAAAATATTAGAATAAAAGATTATATTAGAAACCAAACCAGTGACATAAATAAAAAATGAAATAAAAAATATCATAACGATATGGCACAGTAATACGGAAAGCATTGACAGAAAAAGGAGAATATTAAAAAGTGTAAAATTCTGGAACAAAATATTGGAATATCCGTCTTGTCAGAAATGTTCGACAACAATGTCTGTAATAAAGTCTTCTTGTTCGCCGCTCAGGCATATTATGTTATGTTTTGATTATTTTTTTTTATCACCCGCCCCCTACCCAAGCTAACGATTATCTTATTATGGTCGGAAAGATCAAGAATGTTCCTCGAGGTCAGACAACTCCATCTTTCACACGTTTCTCTTCCCCTGGTTTTTCTTTCCTCCACCACCAGCTGCGTGACGTTGCAGTGATCCTGTCAGCATGGAACTGTCCAAGACTGAGATTATGGACAACCCACGTTTCGGGTGTCATGGCTGATATTTCGTTTTCTTTCCACCTCTCTCCTATGGTCTCGAGGTCCCCCGCTTCTGTTGCTTTAGAGCTTAAGAGGGCGTGCACTTAATACTAATGATGCGGGAATGGGTGTACAGATTCGTGCGAAACTGTTAAACGAATATGATCGGTAGATTAACGAACAGCAGAAGCGTGAAGGGCAGTGTTGAAAAGCTTGGAGACGATTAGTTGTAACGGATCGATTTAGCAAATTTGCGCGGATAGACCCAATCACTTCGTCAGCGTGGGTCAAGATGGTTAGATGCTTGCTCGTGTCAACACCTACAGAATCGAACACTGATTCATTTAGAGAGAGAGAGAGAGAGAGAGAGAGAGAGAGAGAGAGAGAGAGAGAGAGAGAGAGAGAGAGAGGAATAAAATAAAAAGTAAAAAATTAAGGAGAAATTGTCTCTTGGAGGAGTTGGTTCTTCTTGGACATAACTAGGAAATGAGTAATGATTTCCAAACGTGTATTTCTTTCACTTCCATGGGCTGGCAATGACATAAATCAAGAAAGTAAGAGAGATGAGTAGACATGTCGTTAATTATGAAAAAATCGTTTCCAACACATGACGCAATTAACTGTTTTTATAATGATTTTAGCGAACACGTTTCACGGACGGAGGGGCGGGGTAGAAACGGAATAACGCACGCATTGGTAGGGCGATGTTCATCCGATTTATGTGTCCGTCAGAAGCATTGATATATGACCGTCTAAAACATATGTCCGTCTGAAACAAGATATATATCATTCTGAACATGATGTGTGTCTGTCTAAAACATGATAATTATCCATCTAGAACAAGATATGTGTCCGCCTAAAACAAGATATATGTCCGTCTGAAAGGTATGTCCATCTGGAACATGATATATGTCCGTCCAAACTCTAAAGCATGATATATGTCCAAATGGAGCAAGTTATGTGTCTATTTAAAACAAGATATATATCCGTCTGAAACAGATGTACTTCTGGAACATGATATGTGTCCGTCTTAAACATGATATATGTCAATCTAGAGCATGTCTAAAATATGATATATGATTATCTGAAACATGATATGTGTCCGTTAAAACATTATATATGTCCGTCTAAAACATACCCAGCTGGAACATGATTTTAGGCTGCAGTTAAGTTGCTGTTTGTATGCTTTGTATATTTAGAGAAAGAGAGAGGAAAAATTGCAGGTAAGGCTAAGCGCTCTCACCCATGATACAATCTACAGACTAATGTACAGGGCGCATAAATCGTATGATAACTTTACAGCGGATGGACACTAAAAATCGAACAAATTCAATAATTTCGAATATCCTATATGAACTTATTAAATTGAACATTACATGGAAGTACACAAGAAACTGGCTATGAGAGTGAGCTTTTTTTTTTTTAAAGCAAGAACTTGCGATATAAACTTCATTACTCATTTACATACCTGTCAATCATCAATTTGTAGTCGAGTAATCCACAAATAAACCTTGTAGTATAACTGAAAAATTAAAGACACAATAGGGAAATGGTGATCATCGAAAAAGAAGTAAATATGTTCTGTTTTATGGCTACCACAATTCATGCAATCAAGAAAATTAAGAAAAATATGAAGCAAAGGTAAGGAAACAATAAACAAACCGAAAACAAGAAAAAAAACCAAATCAACACACAATCAAAACGTCAAGAAGCAAACAAACAAATACCTACCATTATGTTAGAGCACTTCGCTGCTACAGAGACACTTGTTATGGTGGATCTGCCACTCTTTCCTCTTGTCCTAACTATAATGATTTTTGTACTGGAGAGATAATTGTTATGGTGGATCTGCCATTCATACCTCTTGTCCTAACTATAATGATTTTTGCTACTGGAGAGATAATTGTTATGGTGGATCTGCCATTCTTTCCTCTTTCTTAACTCTAATGATGTTTGCTACTGGAGAGATAATTGTTATGGTGGATCTGCCATTCTTTCCTCTTTCTTAACTCTAATGATTTTTGCTAGTAAAGACACAATTGTTATGGTGGATCTGCCATTCTTTCCTCTTGTCTTAACTCTAATGATTTTTGCTAGTAAAGACACAATTGTTATGGTGGATCTGCCACTCTTTCCTCTTGTCTTAACTCTAATGATTTTTGCTAGTAAAGACACAATTGTTATGGTGGATCTGCCACTCTTTCTTCTTTCTTAACTATAATGATTTTTGCTAGTAAAGACACAATTGTTATGGTGGATCTGCCACTCTTTCCTCTTGTCTTAACTCTAATGATTTTTGCTACTGGAGAGATAATTGTTATGGTGGATCTGCCATTCTTTCCTCTTGTCTTAACTCTAATAATTTTTGCTACTAAAGACACAATTGTTATGGTGGATCTGTCACTCTTTCCTCTTGTCTTAACTTTAATGATTTTTGTGACGACTGCTACTAGGTTTCGCCTTCAAGCATTGATTAAGTAGTTTTGAACACTTCAGTACAAGTACGAGAAAAAAATACTCGCTATGGGGTTTGCATCTCCCCCATCCAACCGCGATTTCATCCATCACTATTCTCTCATCCATTATAGTTATTTATTCATCACGTTTTTGTTTCATCCGCTATTTTTTTCCCCCCATGCATAATTATTTTTGATTCACTAATGCTTTTTGTGCTTTAAAAACAAAAATTCCAGTCCAACAGATTTTTCTTTCTCATCGATCATTTGAAGGGTCACGTGATGTTAATATTGTCATTGTTATGATGTTTGCAGTTGATATGTGTGTATGTTTGTGCAACGAAGTGCAAAATCATGTGTATGTGTGTGCGCATTGATGTACACGATCAAGTGTATCTATGTGCGTGTGCGTGTATGTGCGCACACTAATGTATACGATCACGAGAATGTATGAGTGTTCCTACCTGTGTGTGTGTGTGTGCGCGCGCGCGCGCATTGATGTACATGCACAAACGTGAATTTGATCATGTGATTATGTAACATTGATATATTTCCATTAGAATATCTAATTCTGAGAGATTGAGTGCTTGTGTGGGATTTTATGTTTGTGTGTGTGTGTGTGTGTGTGTGTGTGTGTGTGTGTGTGTGTGTGTGTGAGAGAGAGAGAGAGAGAGAGTTTGAATATGCAATATCTAAAACTAGTCAAAGATAAATTAATATGAGATAATGTAAACGAGTATGATGCCTATGTGTATGTGAGTGTGTATATCTGAATGTATGACTATGTGATATCTAAAACTATTCAACGATAAACTCAGATGATGGAAGGTAAACTAGTGTGTGTGTGTGTGTGTGTGTGTGTGTGTGTGTGTCTGTGTATGACTATGGGATATCTAAGACAATTTCATAATATATAAAAGTGTATGTGTGTGTATGTGAGAGAGAGATTACATTATGTAAAAAATGTATAAATATTCATTACCTGACAATGACACTGAGTAAATGACTATATCATAGTTTTAAATGATCAAAAACAAACAAACAAACAAAACAAATCCAAAGTGTGCATAAATATTTCCAGCGTAAAACTATGCATAATTATTATAATGATCAGTAAATTTGTCGCTCATGTTTGAAAGATTTTGAAATAGTGTTTTAACAGTAAGCTATTTAGATTTCTAGATACATTTCATATTTCAGTCTATTTGTTTTATATTATCAATAATTTACAAATACATTTTTTCTTCAAAAGAAAATTTCTTTTGAATTTAATATGTAATTGCAATATCTATCTATCTATCTATCTATCTATCTATCTATCTATCTATCTATCTATCTATCTATCTATCTATCTATCTATCTATCTATGAAGCGTGTGTCCGTGCATGTGTTTTAGAGTGTGTAATTTATTTTTACTTATTGAGAGTGCTTGAAAGGAGAATTAACATTTTAGTATTTTAGGCAATAGTCTTTAATGTGCATCACCTTTTTAAACAATAATATCTTTCGTTTTGTGCTGATTCATCCAAGGTAACCATCCTATTTAGCGCTAACGACTCTGGCCCAATAGAAGTCCGAATTAAATACAAGACACTTGATGCAGAATCCAGAGCAATTTATCTTACCTTAGTTGCTGCTGAAGACCAGAGAAGCGCTGGCGAGGGAAAACCATTCCAGGATTGGAATTAATAGGCAGTGGAAGCCGAACTTTGAGATACATATCTTCCAGCCACCAATTATATACCTGAATAAAATGGGTGTCGTTATACAGTGATTCAAATGGATATTAAAAACATTAAACATTAAATCTTTTTTAATGTAGCAGTTATCTCTATTAGAATTATACCTTTAGACGTGTGCGTGTGCGTGTGTGTGTGTGTGTGTGTGTGCGCGTGCGTTATCCCTGACACATGTTCGTTTTCTTTCAAACCAGTGATGATGAGTATTATAATTGCACGTGCTAACATTATGTACAGTAACATTTACAACCATAGTTTTACAATAGATATCATGACATATTTCATATTAAGGTCACAAATTCATCTGATTACATTTAAAACATATTTTTTTGCAATATTTTAAAATTTACTCAACATTTATTTTATTGTGTTCTTTCGCCTAATGTCCAAAGTAATATGATCATCCGATACAGGAACATTAGTGGATGTACTTCATTTCCAGTGTCCGTCAGATAGCAAGTATCTGTCCGCTGTCCTTTGTTTTATGCGCCTTTACATTAGACAGGAGGTTGAATAATTGGTTAGAACACTTGGACCTTTACTGGACAGCAATTCTTTTCTCTATTTGTTCTCTCTCCTTTTCTATCACTCTCTTTGTTTCTCTGCTTGTTTGTTTGTTTCTCTCTTTGTTTGTTTGTTTGTTTGTTTGTTTGTTTCTTTCTTTCTTTCTTTCTTTCT
The DNA here is from genome assembly GCA_028829895.1 of Sinotaia quadrata. NCBI lineage: Eukaryota > Metazoa > Mollusca > Gastropoda > Architaenioglossa > Viviparidae > Sinotaia > Sinotaia quadrata. The sequence goes on from CM054182.1 coordinate 26,481,071, forward strand.
TTCTTTCTTTCTTTCTTTCTTTCTTTCTTTCTTTCTTTCTTTCTTTCTTTCCTTCTCTCTCTCTCTCTCTCTCTCTCTCTCTCTCTCTCTCTCTCTCTCTCTCACTGTCAGAATATAAAAAAAAATTGAAGACCATCTGTTAGCTGTCTCTTTACTGTACATTACCATACATATACTTGTTCTTATACATGTACATTTCAATGTGATATTTTGAAACTGCAAATGAGCATTCTCATGGCATACTTTGATTTGGTAGGTAGCAATACATAAATTATTATAAAAAAAATTTCACATGACTTAAGTAAAAACATTTCATAGCATGATTTAATGAAAAGATAGATTCTCTAGAATGTACTTGAAGTGATATTGAGGTTTTAGAGAGCAATTTAATTTGTGAAGACTACTACATTTACCCAAATATATCTATGTTATGTGACGTATTTCTGCAATTTTGAAAAATAATTTTGTAGTGCAATTTAAATTTGTGGAGAACTGTGCAGTTTCAATTATATTTAATTTTGTGCAGTGTACTTGCAGTTTTGTAAAAGGATTATGTAGTGTAATCTAACTTTATAAAGAGCACTAACCTTGTTTAATTGTAGCTATTTTGTGAGACATACTTTGCTGTTTTGTAGTGTAATCTAACTTTATAAAGAGCACTACCTTTATTTAATTGTAGTTATTTTGTATGATATGCATTGTAATTTTGTAAAAGAGTATGTAGTGTGAGTTAATTAAGTAGGCATGCACTAGAGATAATAATGATATACAGTATGTAGTGTGAGTTAATTAAGTAGGCATGCACTAGAGATAATAATGAAATAATGTTAGTCAGATGTGGCTGACAAAGTTGATATAGTTACAATCATGCAATGAAGAGGTAAAAAAAGTCTGGGAGGTTGTTTTATGGGAAGATACGATAAACTGAGTTAGATCAAGTTCTTATCAGACAAGCATTGTGTTGTTTAAAGGGAAGATACGATAAATTGAGCTAGATCAGGATATTATCAGACTGGCTTTGTGTTGTTTAAAGGGAAGATACGATAAATTGAGCTAGATCAGGATATTATCAGACTGGCATTGTGTTGTTGCAGGAAATAGTGGCAGCATCTCGAGTTCCTACTTATGTTCCACCTGTTTTGACCTTCCATTTCAATTCATTTTGAGACAGCTTCATCCTTCATACCCATGACTGCACCAAGTCAGCATGTATCAGCAGATCCACACATTGCTGCTTACATCAATAATGCAAGGGGGAACAATCTCTGCGAAATTAGTCATATAATTTGATCACAAATCTTACTTTTCCCTTTTGTGACGTATGACATGTGGAAGAGAGAAAACGTTTACAGCGCCCGCATATCCGCCACGTGAGAGACAAGTGGTGTCTCTTGTTGTATCATTAATAAATTAAGATTCTCATCCCTTGTAATTAGTTATGAAAAATTAATTAATTATAATAATATCCATTAACTAAGTGGCGCTGGTGTCATAATCATCTAATCTAATCTAATCTAATCTAATCTAATCTAATCTAATCTAATCTAAACTAATCTAATGATCGTGTTTATGCTGGTTGCTATGACATAAGTATACACGGCAGTCATCACTCGGAAAATATTGCCATGAAAATATTGTTTTACTCTTGGTGACCTTGGAACTCCGAATCTTTGTCATTTCCCTGTCCTTGAGGGATTTTGGCTCTCTTTACTATGAAGAATTGCGAAAGTAGTTCATGGCACAACAAATAAATAAAGAAAACGTCTTACATATCATAATAACAGCGCTATCATAATGACCTTGTGATAATCTTTTCGATCCTTGGAGCCACATATATTTCTCTATGTCGCTTTTATTAGTCACCAAATGAAGTACTATTACTGGCAATGTATATTGATCTTTTATAAGTCACCAAATGAAGTACTATTACTGGCAATGTATATTGATCTTTTATAAGTCACCAAATGAAGTACTATTACTGGCAATGTATATTGATCTTTTATAAGTCACCAAATGAAGTACTATTACTGGCAATGTATATTGATCTTTTATAAGTCACCAAATGAAGTACTATTACTGGCAATGTATATTGATCTCGCGGTGATACTTTGCAACATCTGGAACTGTGAGGCTTAAATTGCAGACCTCTATTAAGATCGATATTATTAATTTATTAGTTTAACTGTCGTCGGTGCTATGGTGAAGTTGAAGAAATCTTGGTGTCAGGTGTTGTAGGTCTTCTTCTACTTCTGTGACGTAGCCATCAGTCTTAACATTCCACCAAATAGCATTCATTACTAGAGTAATATTAATGTCATCCCATTGCAATAACTGATCCTAGAATGATGATTTACTATTTCTTCTGGATAACTTTTAGAAGCAATGTAAATGCAAGAAGTCGGTAAAATATAATAGAGGACTAACGCCTTTATTGTCTAACGATTCAACGGCAAGGGAACATAATAAAACACTGAAACAAGAATGATAAATTATTACAATTATAATAAAATCACAGGACATAGATTTAAATAAATTTCATTACAGTGATACTGTAAAATTTGTTCTAAAGAGTATAAAAAGCATCTTTTCTTAAAATCTAAAAATAGTCTCCTTTCATTTTCGGCACAGCTTGTGATCCGTGGCAAGAACAAAAATGTATCAGGCAGGCACAAAAATGTAACAAGAAGGTACAAAAGTGTAACAAGAAGGTACAAAAATGTAACAAGAAGGCACAAAAGTGTAGCAATCAGGCACAACAGCTTAGTAAGTAGGCACAAAAGTGTAACACGTAGGCACAAAGTGTAGCAGATAGTCACAAAAGCGTAGCTAGCAAGCACAAAAGTGTAGCGGACACAGATATTCGAATCGTCTGTGTGGTTAGATTATAATTCTTGTGTAGACTTTGAACAAACTTGCCATCTCTAGCTCGTCTGTCTTCTTTCGTTTATTTCGCATTGCTCTGAACAAAGTACGCCATGGACATCATGCGTTCATTGCTCTAAACAGGTGTGTCAATTTTCCACTCTCTGCTTCCGGATGCGGTTCACTTGTGAGCAAGGTAGTTGTCGTCAAACAAAATAGAACTGTGCGTGTTCTTGGTGTGTAAATGTGTGAAGTGATACTAATGATTAAATTTACATTAGCTGCTTACTAGATTACTTTATTACTAACTCTGATGTTAGTAGAGCAACATTATAGAAAGTATGCTTCGTATTCCCTGTTTTATCTTCCTCAGTTATGCATTTTTATAGGAGACAAACAACTTCATTAGTCTGTTTTCATATAAATGGTAAGACAACTTCATCAGTCTGTTTTCATATAAATGGTAAGACAACTTCATTAGTCTGTTTTCATATAAATGGTAAGACAACTTCATCAGTCTGTTTTCATATAAATGGTAAGACAACTTCATTAGTCTGTTTTCATATAAATGGTAAGACAATTTCATCAGTCTGTTTTCATATAAATGGTAAGACAATTTCATCAGTCTGTTTTCATATAAATGGTAAGACAACTTCATTAGTCTGTTTTCATATAAATGGTAAGATAACTTCTTCAGATTGCTTTATTTAAAGGGTAATAATTACTGTCCATTAACAAACACATACAGCTTATAAAAATGAAATATATAATTTTAACGATCGCTCATTATAAAAGGTGTTTTCATAATATGGGTAAAGCGCATTTTAAAAAGTTATTTAATGCCTCCCCTTTGTAGTTATAAAAATTTATTTATGACAAAATAAATGCAGTTTTTAAATGTAAATCCTTACCTTATAGTTGTCGAACTCATTTATGGTAAAAAATGATGGTTATAAATTATATAATGCGTTACATTCATATTATCAAATCTTATTTATGGCAAAACGCAAACTTTTAATTTCTGATGTCTTAGCTTTATAGTTATCAAAGCGTTTTACAGCAAAACACAAAATTTATTATATGATGACTTAACTTTTAAAATTATCAAAACGTTTTATGGCAAAACACAAAATTTATCATATGATGACTTAACTTTTAAAATTATCAAAACGTTTTATGACAAAACGCAAAATTTATCATATGATGACTTAACTTTTAAAATTATCCAAACGTTTTATGACAAAACGCAAAATTTATTATATGATGACTTAACTTTTAAAATTATCCAAACGTTTTATGACAAAACGCATTGATTTGTATGATACGTTCTCTTTACATTTAGATTCGGAAGGTAAATGTTTTTGTTAAGTTTTGAAATCGGCATTTTATTCTTTTGAGCATGGACATTTTCATCATAATTTTGTTTACAGAAACTGCAATGACAAGAGAGAAAAATACGCACTTGTGGCAATATAAAGATAAAATAAGTTAGCATACCTCTTAAGCTGCATTTCTCTAAGTAGGACCTAACTTCGTAGCATGCTGAAAACATTTTCCTAATCTTTATCCCAGCCCTACACAGTCGACAGCTGTCAAAGTGTAGGCTGCTGAATAACTTTCAGTTGTGAGAATCGTTAATGACGTATTAATAGTTGATGACGCGTTTTTTGTTCGCAACAGCTATAACGTTTCAATTTTCTCACTCCATACCTAGAGAAATGTACTTGAGACTTGCACGGAAAGGCCGATATAATTATGCACACGCTGAATATTAAAGAAACAAAAGAATAATACATACAGAGCGACATAAAATTAATTGACAAACAAAGATCATTAAAACGGTTCCAGTCACTACATGAAAAAGTAAAAAAAAAAAAAACTAACGGAAAACAGGAAACAAGAGAGCATTTCTTGAAGAGAGGTAATTAAGTAAACTCCTACATGATCATGAATAAACAATAGACAATCGTTTCATCACCATATCAAATAAGCAAGCACACATAAACAGGAAAACACCCTGTTCCCTCAACAAATGAACTTCAACCAAAAAAAAAATTAAGACCCTGTCTCTTCTCAGGTGAAACTGTCTATAAAAATACTAAAACTGACATAATTTGAACATCTCAGCATTGCCAGTGAACATTCCACAGTTCCAGTTCTACATAAATATTTCATATTTGTGTTTTATTTTTAAATCTTTTTTGTTCGTCACATCGTACCCAGTTGTCTTCTTCAGTTTGTCGCTGCAGAAGAAGATTCTGAAGTTTCTCGCCAACACCACCACGCCGCAAAAAGTCTTGTACATTTTTTCGGGTGACCTCCAGCTGGTGTTCGCTGATCACTGGAGTCAGTAGGGTGAGATACTTGTTCAGGGTAGAGGTCAGGTCCGGCACTGGCAACTTTGGTAGAGGACTCTGCAACGAGACAAGAAAAAACTCTTAAATATTAAAGGGACTTTAGTGGAGGTCAAAGTTAGAGACAGGGAAAACTCCCAGTGCATGACGTCATATCAATTCTAAAGATTGGAGAGTTTGAATTAATTAATTAATTAATTAATTAATCATCCATAACTGTTTACAAGTGATGAGAATCTTAATTTATGTTATTAATAATTCTTCACTCGCCTCTCTCACTTGGTGGATATGCGGGTGCCATAAACGTTTTCTCTCTAACACAACATTAAAGACAAAATTTACCTTCACAAAATATTTCCCAAGTGAAAAACGTCTTACTAAAGGAGAAGATGAATCCATGTTTTAATCTACATTTAGTGAGCCCCCACCCACCCACTTTTTAATCCAACACAAGGTTATTAATATGTGTAGGAGGGTCAATACATTTAACAATAAATTTATTAAATCAACAATCAAATATACATATAACAACTACAATGAAAAAGATTACTTGACATGAATATTTCCACGAACCACATTCAAATAATTTTAATATCAATATAGTTTTATATCCTAACACTCAATTCAACAGATTAGTGTCAAATCACAAATCACAGGATAGTTCTTATCAGAGAACAGAAATGGAGTCATTCAAGATAAGTGTTAATAGTTTCTATGTAAACTTGTATGGGGAAGTCGCAGTAGTCTTTTCACATGTTTTTCATAATAAAGCCACAATTTATTGTTCATGTTATTATCAATTATCAATTCCATGTGCTTCCCTTCTCACATTGTAGAGCACTGATTAATTGCCATTCTAATTTGGAAACTCCTTCGCCGTATTAGCTCCCTCAAGCAGAACAAGAATTGCAGCAATTTCCAGAAACTTCCTTGTACCAGAATGTGTTTGATTAGTCAGCGTATATTGCCACCATACATCAACAGAGTTCAGTGTATTCCTTACACTTACACACTGTGGTGTATACTTCTTGCATCTAAATGGTCGTAGCAGTTTATAATCAGTAAAACAATGAAAGGTTGCTTTTTCAATGTAAAATATAATCAGGGAACAAATGCTAAGTTTCCAGTTTATTCATTTTTAACTCCATTCTTTTGTACATTCAAGTCTCAACTTACAGTTTCCTTCAACAATATTTATTAGCCCTATACATGCACACATCATAGTAAATACAGTATAATAGTTTATGAACAAGTTCACAAGAAATATGTCGAGTGTTTAGCATACTACACATGAACATCTTAGTTCACAGTTTGTAAAAAGTAATAGCCTACTCACATAATACATCTCTACGTAAAACGCAAGTATAACATATCAATAACAAAAAATGCACATGATATTTCTAAGTCCATTCTCTCTCAATCAGTCAGGTACCTCACCATTAAGCTAACAACCACCTTTCAAGACCGGACGTCTTGCCACTCCAAATTCAAGTGATTAGACAATATAATTCTCTACATCAGGTAAACTTTTGATCTCAGTTTTTTGGCTGGTCTCGTTCTCTTAACTATTGGATAATAAAACTACTCATCCAGATGGAAGTGGTTTGGATTGCATCAGCAATTTCTAGCATATTCTCAACTCGAGTTGTTTACTCCAACTCTGACACAAGAATACCATCTCAAGGAGTGCCCAAGGTGGGTTCACTTTCACAATTTAACAATTTATATGACAATTAAGACTAAAAATAGGGATAGGCAAATTCACTGTGCCACACTAAGAACCGGACTAGTTAATGATGAATCAGTTCACTATCCGAAAAAATTCATTCTCATTAACCATCTATTGTCACATGTCCACCCATCTAAAGACCATTGATTCTCATTAACCATGTGCCCTTTTCATGTCGAACCAATCTTCTTTTCATGTGTTTGATCACCCGCCTTGCTTGTCTGCACATTTATGTTCACTCATCTACAGTTCATAATTAATCGCTTATCGTAACGGTATGCAGGCAGTCATCTTTCACCTATAAATTTATCGTTTTCCTTTTTCGTATAACATTTTACATGCATGCAACTGTTCTTTTTATTTGATATTTTCAGGACATGGCACACTCACACATTATAAAAGAGTAACGCAACTCTACAAATAATATGCATCAAATAAGGTCAAAAATTACAAGGACATGAGCACAATTCATTTCTTTTTTTATCTTCAGAACAATGAGTTTAAATTTGAAACTGCAAGCAACGTGAAAAATTGTCTTGTTCAGCTTTGTCCACGAGAAGAACTGAACAGGGCTGGCAAAAAAAAAAAGAAAAAAAAAGTGAAGTTAGCTTCGTTATTAAGCACCGAGCTTTTCAATGGCACAATTTCTGCTCTCTTCTTATCGATTCGAAGGAAACATAACACGTGAGAAAAAGTATGAGGAAAAGAAAAAAAATCAGAAGCACAGCGCAAGCACCTCAATGTTAATGTACACGGAGGAATACATTTTTTATGTCATAAATAAAATTTACCTCGTACAGTAGGCAAAATGAATTTGCATATCCAGCCTTTCAGTTCAAAGCTACATGCAGGGGGTGGGGTGGGGTGGGGGAGCCATCTTGTAGAAGTGTAGCAACATGGGCAAATGGTATCATCTTTCTCATCAAACGAGTTGTAACACGCTTGAACGGGTCTTAAGACACCTTGTAACAATATTTCGTCTTAAGACACCTTGTAACAACATTTCGTCTTAAGACACCTTGTAACAATATTTCGTCTTAAGACACCTTGTAATAATATTTCGTCTTAAGACACCTTGTAACAATATTTCGTCTTAAGACACCTTGTAACAATATTTCGTCTTAAGACACCTTGTAACAACATTTCGTCTTAAGACACATTGTAACAATATTTCGTCATGTGTGTTCTCACATCTAGCAACGTAAAAATACAGCCCTATCGTGTGACTTCAACCAATGTTTATGAAGGGCATGACTTGTCATGTAAACATGCTACAACAAAATAATAAGTCTAAAGATATTTAACCATTTTTTTTTGCACAAATAAAGTATTTTATTATAATCCTGCGAAACGTTGGCGAAGAGTGCAATGTTGTCTGCAACAAGTTCCACTGTAATGTAATGGTCATAACTGCTAAACACAGCATAATTAAATGACTTTATCTCGTCTACTAACCACAACATAATTAAATGGCGTTATCTCGTCTACTAACATCAACACAATTAAATGTCTTTATCTCGTCTACTAATCACAACACAATTAAATGACTTCATCTCGTCTTCTAGCCACAACACAATTTAATGGTCTTATCTCGTCTACCAATCACAACACAATTAAATTGCTTTATTTCGTCTACTAACCACAGTATAATTAAATGGCTTTATCTCGTCTACTAACCACAACACAATTAAATGTCTTTTTCTCGTCTACTAACCACAACACAATTAAATGTCTTTTTCTCGTCTACTAACCACAACATAATTATATGGCTTTATCTCGTCTACTAATCACATCATAATTAAACGGCTTTATCTCGTCTACTAATCACAACACAATTAAACGGCTTTATCTCGTCTACTAGCCAGAACATAACATAATTAAATGGCTTTATCTCGTCTACTAATCAGAACACAATTAAATGACTTCATCTCGTCTTTTAGCCACAACACAATTTAAGGGCTTTATATCGTCTCCTAATCACAACATAATTAAATGGCTTTATCTCGTCTACTAACCACAACATAATTAAACGGCTTTATCTCGTCTACTAACCACAACACAATTAAGTGGCTTTATCTAATCTTCTAAATGCAACTTAATTAAAGGGTCTCATCTTCTCATCGCTCATGTCTTCAAATCACAAAATAATTAAAGGGAATCAACTGGACTTTTAAACAGCATAATGAAAGTTACTTTACCCTTTGTAATATTTAGTTTTATAATATGTACGAAGAGTTTTACTTTGAAACACTGTTACCAATACAATGAACGGTTTTATCTGGCATGGCTACCATGGCTACCAATAAAGGCGAAGGATATTATATCTAAAAACATTGCATTCCATAAAAACTGAGTTCAGGAATACTAGATGTCTCTCTGGGATGCCAGATAACGTAAACTCAGTATCGGAAATATTGCCAGGCAGGAACTTATGTCAGAACAATGACACACCCTGGCTACAGTTCCTACGTATTCTATCTTCAGGTGTACCTATCGCAATGAAAACTAAGCGAGTGCGATTATTAGTGGTAACATAAAATAACGACTAAAGAAATTTCACAGTCAAATATACAACTGCTAAATAATGTTAGCTAGAATAAGATAGCTTTGTAATAATGGGACTATATTATGCTAAAACTATAACAACTGAGTCGTTTTGCCAAATAATAATAGTTTTGTAATTATGGCAGTAGTGTATGCAAATAATACAACAAAAGAGTCCTTGATTATTATAATAGCAGAGTATATTAATAATAAAAGCATAGACTCTGTAACAATACTCAAGGTGTTATGGGTTGTAATGTATAGACTCACTCTGTAACAATACTCAAGGTGTTATGGGTTGTAATGTATAGACTCACTCTGTAACAATACTCAAAGTGTTATGGGTTGTAATAGTGGAAAATCGTGCTCGAGGCATTTGGACGTTTTATGTTATTTAATATTGATTAGTAGAGTGTGGCATGGATCTATCCATCGATCCATCCATTTGTCCGTCCGACTGTTTATTTCTCTCTCTCTCTGTTCGGTTATAATATGTTATATTCTTTCGGTCTTTCACTTCCTCTGTTTATCTATACTTCTGACTCTGAAATCTGAATGAGGAGAGACAAACTTCTCAGGTGAGAAAAAGTTTTCTCACATAGCAGTTGTCAGGTGACTTTGTAGCAAAATATATCAAGAGCACAATCAGACATCACAACTACGACCACAATAGCATCCACAGCAAAAAAAACAAAACAAACACATGGTGGTGGCGGAGAGATGTCACTCTGTTACAGGCATTTTATTTACTATACAGCTTTATGCTTTCTCCTACTTTGTGGAAAATAGACCACGGTCTTCAATATATATTTCTCTGATTGAGAGACCACGCTCTTCTATATATTTCTCTGATTGAGAGACAACGGAGACTGTCGCTATCGGTTCGTTAAGCAGCGCTAGTCGGAAAAGTGAATTAGTCGCGTGATTATCGGTTTACTGGCAAGAAAAGTCTCCTTAACCGGTAGTTAGCTTCATTAGCTCGCCAAGCTAAACACAAGCCAGACATCATGCAAGGTATTCCCCACTCCCTCCCCCCCCGCAACCCTCTCCCACCCCGCGCCATTAAATCTGCCCTTTAATCAGGCTGTAACTAGACCCATATTTAGGGGCTCGTTGGGACTCGAGTATCGTGGATAAATGCTGATCTCATCACTGCAGTCTTTTGAATTCTTCTTTAGTTTATTTGAATTGAAATCAAAAAGACTCCTCGTTAGGATAGACAGATGATTATGCATTACAAAAAGAAAGTTTGTTAAGGGCACGTTATGGCTTTTATCAGCTCAAATCAAGGAATTCAATGTTTTTTACTCCCACCACCACTTCATTCATGAATAATTCGTGTTTGATCCTTGCATGTATATTGAATCCCGCGTGATGTCAAGGAAGGCATTATTGCCAAATCGAACGTTTGTTTGTTCCGGTATTGAAACAGATTAGTCAGACTCGCTAAGTTTTATAGATCTAAATCGGAAATGACATGCTAAGGCAAGAGTTTGGTATGATCACATTTCTAGTTAGCATGAACAATACAATGAAAGTTACACTTTTGTTCAAATGAATCCATCACTTATGTTTCGTTACATTTTAAATTTTAATAGTCGGTTTAGTGAAGTGTCTTGCTTATTTATTTTGCATTCCCTTCCCCCCCCCCCCCGCCAAAGAAACTTAATGACTTCATGTGGGCAAAATCTATTCTTTATTCACTGAGGAATAATGGAGAATTATAAAATTATTAACTCTTTGGGAAGTTAAGTTGTTTATGTACTGAGGAATGAATAACAAGTAGGCTACGTAATGATTCTTTGGCAAGACAATCTATTGCTTATTGACTGAAAATCGATTGGAAAGTAGATTTAACTAATCATTCCCATAGAGAGAGAATCATTAGCCGTTTGACTGAGAAGTAGATCTAACTAATCATTCCCATAGAGAGAGAATCATTAGCCATTTGACTGAGAAGTAGATCTAACTAATCATTCCCATAGAGAGAGAATCATTAGCCGTTTGACTGAGAAGTAGATCTAACTAATCATTCCCATAGAGAGAGAATCATTAGCCGTTTGACTGAGAAGTAGATCTAACTAATCATTCCCATAGAGAGAGAATCATTAGCCGTTTGACTGAGAAGTAGATCTAACTAATCATTCCCATAGAGAGAGAATCATTAGCCGTTTGACTGAGAAGTAGATCTAACTAATCATTCCCATAGAGAGAGAATCATTAGCCGTTTGACTGAGAAGTAGATCTAACTAATGGTTCCTTGGAGAGATAATCTTTAGGTTTAATTAGTCAGGTATAATAGTATAGATTCATATACTTGTAGGTCTAATTAGTCAGGTATTAAAGTATAAATTTATATACTTTTAGGTCTAATTAGTCAGGTATTATAGTATAAACTTATATACTTTTAGGTCTAATTAGTCAGGTATTATAGTATAAATTTATATACTTTTAGATCTAATTAGTCAGGTATTATAGTATAAATTTATATACTTTTAGGTCTAATTAGTCAGGTATTATAGTATAAATTTATATACTTTTAGGTCTAATTAGTCAGATATTATAGGCTAAATTATTCTATTTTGTGGTCTAATTAGTTAGCTATTGTAGACTAAATTTGTCCTTGTTTTCAGGAATAATTAGTGAGATATTATAGTCTCAATTTGTCTAAATATTTTAAATTCAACTTAGTCTGACATTATCGGAACAATTTATTTGTTTTATATGTCTAATTAATAAGATATTATAGCATTAATTCATCTATTTCTTAGGACTAATTAGTAAGATATTATAACTCAATTTGTCTACTTGCTTAGATCTAATTAGTCAGATATTCTAGGCTCAATTCGTCTATTTTTGGAGGTCTAAAATTGTCAAGTTTTATTGGCTTTTTATGGTCACGCCACTTAGTTAATGAAAATGATTATTACTATTAATTCATCTTTTATAACCAATTACAAGTGATGAGAATCTTAATTATATTTTATTAATGATCCTCAAACAGACACCACTTGTCTATCACTTGGCGGATATGCGGGCACTGTAAACGTTTTCTCTCTTCCACAACATCAGCAACATTTACAGTCACATAATCTTTCCATAGGTGGAAAACGTTTTACTAAATCAGTAAGCCTCCATCCATCCACTTTCTTCTTCAAAATAAGATTATCAATATGCATAAGAAGGTCAATAAACTTAACAATAAATTTATTAAATGAACAATGAAATATACATATGGCAATTATAACATTACAATGAAATAGATTACTTGACATCAATATTCCACGAACTCACATTTGGATAAAATCTACGTTTCACAGTCTTATATATATAAAAATATAATTACAATTCAACAATAGAGTCAATACAAATCCCAGGTTAGTCCTATCAGAGAATAGAAATGGAGTTATTAGAGGTAGGTAATTTAAAGTCTATTTTTTTACATGACCTGGATTAAACATTGCTTCAGTCTTTACTTGCTTTTGCAACTATATCACACTTGTGGAAACATTGACACACTGTTATATTCTTGGACGAACTTCAGCACTCTCCTCACTATGTCAGTTCCTTCAAGCAGAACATGATGTTTACAGTAATTCTGGTAACTTCAATATATTAGACTTCACAGGGTTTATCCAGCATATATATCAAAGTGTATAGCATACTCCTTAAGCTTACACACTGCAATAGATGTTCCCACACCTTCCCAGTCATTCAAGTTTTTAACCGATAAACAGTGGAAACTTGAAACTCAAAACTTAAAACTCAAAACTCAAAAGGCCACTTGTTCATTGCAAAATATTATTAAGGAGCAAGCATAAGTTTCCTGTTCATCACAATATAACTCCATTCTATCTTACATTCCGTCTTCAACTTACAATTTCCTGCATTTATCAGCCCGATATGTGCTCAAGGCAAAATAAATACATCATATCAAACAATGCCAAGTGTAAGCTTAGTACTCTCAAACAACTTAATTCAAACATTTGTAGAAATAAATGTCTACTCACAAAGTACATCTCTACACATGTATAACATATCAATAGTGATAATGCATGAAGTATTCCGAAGTCTATTCTCTCTCAATCAGTCAGTTTAACTCACCATCAAACTAATGACTGCAGGACTTCTTCTTTCCCATCGAAATTCAAAGTGATCAGATAGTCGAATTTTCTACAGCAAGTGAATTCTTTAATCTCAGCCTATTGGCTAGTCTCATTCTCGTAAATAATAACCATTGGATAATAGAAAACTACTCGCTCAGTTTGCATTATGTTAGCAATCTAGAATATTCTTGCCTCGAGCTGTTTTCTTCACATCAGACACTTTCAAAAATAACACCATAAGGAGTGCCCAAGGTCGGGTTACTCTGACAATTTAGCAATTTATATAACAATTTAAATTTAAAAATAGGAAGGGCAATTTTACTCTGTCACAGGTCTAATAAAAGAAATTAAGGTCATACGGGTCTAACTTGTCAAGTTAAGGCCTAGCATAGCCTTTCTCAAACTGTTTACATTGAAAGAACACTTGAAATGATTTTCAGGTCTCAGGGACCCCCTGCGTAAAAATTACTACATCTGTGATGTTTATTTTTTTAAATCACGATCTCTCGGGGAACCCCTAGCGACTTGTCGCGGAACCCTGGTTGAGAACCCCTGGCTAGCAGGTCAAATTCGTCAAGTTTATTGGCCCAGTTCATATCACAGACTCAGCGTGTCTAGTTTTGCGAATAAACCAAGTCTTATTTTGTAGTCCCAGTGTTTTTCGCAAACATTAATATGTCTAGTTTGCAGTTATAATATTTTATGTTTTAATACTGTAAATTGCGTTTCTATTTAAATATGTTTTTTAAAAAATAATTATTTTATCAATAGAAATATCAACAAATCATCAAAAGGACAAGACGAACAAAAACGACGATAAAAGTAGCATCGAAGAAATAAATATGAATTGGTGAAAAACAAAAAAATATCCGCACATAAAATATGCATTTACGAGTAAAAGATTCTACAAAGTAGAGAAAATGTGAATGTCAAACAAACAAATAAATTACTTGACTTTAAAACAATTTGCGAATAAAATATAACATATCACCCCCAACCCCCCATAGCATCCCCCTCAAAAAATAAATAAACAACGTGAGCAACAAAACAAAAGATTAAAAAAAACATATAAATGTCAAAATTGGAAAGAGATTCAGGGAATGTATTTAACTTTTTATTTAAGTGCAATGTGTGAAACTGAATTCGTATGGGTAATATAACTATCTCTTTTAGTTGAAATAAATACAGTTAAGCGGTTAAATAAATATCCAGTACAAATATTTCATTCAACAGGCAGGAAAAATAATTATAGCAATTATTTCAAAGCTACAGCAACAACAAACACTAATGCAAAGATCTGTTTAATTTTTAATCGTCTTCCAGGAAAAAAAAGCACATTTGTTGATTCTGTACCGTGAAATTGGAAAAATGAAATAAAAAAATCCACACTTGAGTAAGTGAAATAAAAAATCCATACGTGAGAAATTGAAATAAAACAAAAGTCACAAGTGATTGTTTTTTGAAACATCAAGAATGGTTCCAACAAAGCAATCATCATCAAAGGAAGCATTGCGCAAACAATTTTGTATATATATGTATAGGCCTATACCCACACACTTTGTATATATATGTATATACCCACACATTTTGTATATATATGTATATACCCACACATTTTGTATGTATATATACGAAGTATTTCAACATGTAGTGTACTCTTAGTGTACTTTAGTATATTCCAGAGTGCAGAGTTACTTTATGTATTGAAGTTTAGTGTATGGAAGTGTATTGTAGTGTAGTGTAGTTTAGTGCAGTGTAACTTTATGTATTGAAGTTTAGTGTATTGCAGTACAGCTTAGCGTTATACAATCTAGCGTCGTGCATTGCAGTATAGCGTATTATAGTACAGTAATGTAACATCTTATAGTGAAGTGCACTGTAGCATCATGCAGGATATCTGTCTATCTATCTATCTGTCTATCTATCTATCTATCTATCTATCTATCTATCTATCTATCTATCTATCTATCTATCTATCTATCTATCTATCTATCTATCTATCTATCTATCTATCTATCTATCTATCTATCCATCCATCCATCCATCCATCTATCTATCTATCTATCGATTAATATCTATCCACACAGAGAGAGTTATTATGCGCTGCACTTGCATATCATAAATGTCAAATTAATTTGACTTATAATTTATTCACAAGCAACACGTTGTATTGTTTTGTATGAAATGTACTACTTATCATTATATTTCTTTATCTATCGTCTGAGACTTCCTATTATAAAGATGACATACATCAACAGATATCAAAGAGAAGTGAATCAATGAACTGACGACAGGTAAAACATATTTTACATTTGCAAACATCAAAGAAGAGTGTAAAAGAAATAAAAGATAGAGAAAATATTAAACAATGCAAATTATAACAAATAATGTAAATAGAGAAACACAATTGTTTTATTTTTAATATTTATAAGCGCAACAATTTAAATTCATTTGATCAGAGAGTATTTCCATGATAAATATAGTTTTCTTTTCTTCTTGAAACGAAAACAAGACAATATTATATTAATCTTTTAAGAAAAAAGCAGTGATGAGAGAAGTTTCTTCCAAAATGGAAACGAAAAGAAAGGCAATATTATATTAATTATTAAAAAAAAGAGAACGAAGTGTGTGTGTGTGTGTGTGAGAGAGAGAGAGAGAGAGAGAGAGAGAGAGAGAGAGAGAGAGAGAGAGAGAGAGAGAGAGAGGGGAACATATTACAAATAAACAATAGCACTGACAGTAAATATAAAAAATAAAAATAAAACGAACACAAATAAATCTAATGTATTTCTGAACAAAGCAGATTATCCTAACATATTTCCTGGACACTAATTTCCTCTCCATTATATTTATTTAAACACGTGACCTCGGCTCTGGTCCCTATTTCTCTTTTTATTTTTGTCTCGGCTCGCCCAATGACGTGTAACTCTCTACACGGTCCAGGAAACTAATCCATCGCGTGTCGTTTTCACATCCATCATACGCTACACGCGGTTACCGCTTTCTCCAGGAACCGCTACAGGCCTTTATCTCCAGCTTTCCAGCAGAGATTCCAATAATTATTCCTGACGGCACACTTGTTCAACCCACGCGCCAATAAACTATCGCAAGATCAGTTCCTCAAGTTATTTCTCCCCACCCATATCCACCCCACCCCCCCAAAAAAAAAAAATAAGAAGAAACAACAAGAAAAAAAATCCTTCTCTATTCTTCCGGAACCTTTCCTTCCCATTCCAACTACCCTTCCTCTACAGTCGATGAGTGGCGATTTATTTTTTTTATGGGGAATAAATAGAAGCGCGTGTGTTAAAGTGACCATGTAGGAAAAAGATCCAGCCCTAATTGGCAGGATTTTGTCCGCACTGACCTCAACTGAGTTCTCTTCCCCTTAGTTACCGTCCATTCCAGTTGTTACGGATCACGTAGTGACGTAGTGTTTCTTGTCATCGCGCTCGTGTTTGGGATTGGCGCCTACACTAACGTAAAGAAAAAAAGATGACGGGGTAGCCCGAAATATTACCTTAGTCTCTAACGTTTGGTAGTTCTCAGTTCAAATTTGGAATTCACGTTATCGTCCAAACAAAACAAGAAAAATCAAAAACAAAGCTAAACGAAACTGTTCTACAAAACTAGCATGACTTTAATTTGATTAAGTTAAAATCACTTTATTCCTGTCCGAGATGAAATCCTTTGCAATGCGTTGTGACTACATCTAATTGTGAAGTCAGCGAAAATGAGAAGAGGAGGTAATCCTTGATGAAACAAAAGTTTTACGAAATTATTACTCCCAAGCTACGGTGACGACTACTGTCTTAGTCCCTCCCTCCATTATTGCGGTTAATGGTACTACATATCTAAACCCTAATGCAATTCTCCTTACCCATTAGGCTAACAACCCCTCAAATATTGTTTTCTGTGTCCTGGGCACTAAATAACAAACTCACACAACCAATTCACTTGTCATTTGCATCTAACTACCAAACCCTAAAATCGTGATTTCATTACACTGGATATTAATTTACAAACTTCTACGGTCACTTCACATTTCCATGGCAACATACATCTCCTTGGTAGAAATGAAAAACCTAAAATCTTTCCGAGTACCCACCTACGCTACTAAAAGAACGCAAAAATTAAATGAAACGTCAGGTGTAATAAAATGTGAACTTAATTCATTACCCACTATTCATACGGGTCAAATAAAGTAATAAAATAAAAGGTATCAAACTTGTATTTGGGCGCATCCTTTGTAGCACATTTTACAAGTTATATAACTGATATCAATGAATTACTTTATTCTGCCATGTGAAAGGACTTCAACCAGTGACACTTGCTTATCACGGAGCAGGACCCTTGCAAGCAAATATTTGCTTTTGTTTATGAATTTCATTTACTTATGTAATTACGTAATCAATTTAAAAGTATTGAAGTTCTAAGAAATAATGAATAAATCAGTGACCTTGAACAATGAGGTCAAGATGTATTTCAAACGTTCTACTCGCGCCATAGTGAATTGTGATTGACTGGAGATTGGCAGTTTCCGGATATGCAGAATGACCACCAGCGAGCCATAGTGAACTGTGATTGACTGGAGATTGGCAGTTTCTGGATATGCAGAATGACCGCCAGCGAGCCATAGTGAATTGTGATTGACTGGAGATTCCGGATATGCAAAAATGACCACCAGTGAGCCATAGTGAATTATGATTGACTGGGGATTGGCAGATTCCGAATATCTAGAATGATCAAATGCTGCTTATTTCGAAAAACATTTAAAGTGTATATTATCTTAAAACCAACACTCATCATTAATAACTGCTCATTGATCGAAATTCCCAACATTATATATTCTGTGTGCTGAATATGAGAGAACGTTCACTTACAAAAGTAAAAAAAAAATACATGAGTGATAACAAGCAACATTCTGTCAACTGCAGCAAAATCGGGAAAACAACCCAAAATCAGACAAACAGGCGCGCGCAAACGACAAAAGAAAGTCCTTCAGTTTAAAATAAAATTAATGACTGCTTAAATGTCCATGATAGGAGATATTGTGGAAAATTGGAAAGCTTACACAGCGGCATAAAGATCGCATTAAATACATTGACTTCTGACAGCAAGAATTGGAGCTGCTGAAGAAATATGTCTTTCAAATAACGATTAGGTCTAGAGTGCATTTTACTCTGTTTAAAACAAGATAGTAACAGATTCCAATTTCATACAGGTTGCAAGAGAATGTTTGTAAGTTTTAATTATTTATAGTTATATTGTTACACTTTTGGAGCATTTCTGCGAAAAGATACACGAATCGTTAGGTCACTATAGTTATAGTTCAAGCGAAAACTTTCATTTGACTGAACTCTTAAGTATCCGAGACAAATTTTTGAAGTACTTTAATTTCAAAACCTCGGTAAAACTCAAGCTTGTAAGATCGGTAATGGAGACTGACTCACGGATAAAAAATTGGATCCACAAATACATTATTATCAAGAAATAAACTAAAATGACTGCCAACTGTCGTGCTCATTGATGATGTAACCTCCCTGCTTTCGTCACAAAATTTTCTTGTGGCAAATTGAACACTGAAAGAAATTAGATAGAATGAGCCACAATTGTGGTCATTTGTGTGACCCCTCTGTTGTCGTCACAAAATTATCTTGTGTCAAAGTAAAAAGAAACAAAGAAACAAACTGTGACAAATGAGATAGACATGACATTTATAATGGGATCCCTCCTCGTCATACTCTTCATTCTAAGAAACTGAAAGCTAAACCATTTTTATATGAAAAGAAGTTATTGCTAAACGATTTGTTTCCATATCAACCATTCCGAGAATTGTCTGAGGTCACATGATCTTGCTTGAGTCTTTAGTTTGTTGTTTGTTTTTTTCATTTTGGGGGAGCGAAGGCTTTTAGGCGTTAGACTTTCCTACAGGAGGTTAGACAGCCAAGGATTGAAAGTTTCACCCCGGATGATGGAATTCTCCAATCGATCCATATACTCTTTGGCTTGGAATTAACGTCTATTTGTGTCTGTGAAGCACTTTCAGAACCTTGGATATGAAATTCACATTTCTATTTGTGACGCTAACGCCACTTAATTAATGGATAGGAATTGTTAATAAATCATTAATCATCCAACAGTAATAAAAAGTGATGAGAATCTTAAATTTATTTTATTAATAATTCTCCAACACACACCATTCGTCTATCTCATTTGGCAGATATGAGGACGCTGTAAACGTTTTTCTCTTCCACAACGTTAAAGATAAACATATATGGTCACACAATCTTCAGGTAGGTGGAAAACATCTTATTAAAGGGGAAGACAAATCCATTTTTAATCTATATTTAGCGAGCATCCATCCACCCACGTTCATTTCCAATATAAGGTTATAAATATGCACAATAGGTCAATAAATTTAACAATAAATTTATTAAATCAACAATCAAACATACATATGACTAACAGAATGAAATAGATTACTTGACATGAATGATTTCCACAAAACCACATTCAAATAATTTCTATAATTCACGGTCTTATGCCTATAAAAACAATTCAATAATTAAATAGAAATCAAAGGAAATAGAAATGGAGTTGTTAGAGATAAGCAATACTAGTTTTTACATAACTTGGATTAATCACTGTCTCAACAATCTTTCACTTGCTTTTGCAACACTGTCACAAATTATAGTTCAATTCAATTTCCAATGTTTTCTTTCCTCACCTTGAAAACAGATTTGCCGTTTGTTCTCTGGAAGTCAACCTGACCTTTTCTGCATTACCTGTTCATTCATGCAGAACAGCAATTGTAGTCATTTATAGTACTTGCATGTACCAGAACATTTTTCAATGTAGTCAGCACACTGTGCCAACATATATCAAAGACTGTTTATTGTGACATATTAATCCACTAATTGTGCATATACTAAAACATGAAGTGTGACTATACTAATCCACCTATTGTAGATCCGTAACGCGATGTATTGTATAGGTATTAAGCCTTGTAAATGTATAAAAAACACCTATTGTGGATATGCGTACTATGGATTCAATATTCCATATAGTGAAAGTGTATTAAATCACTTACTGGGATATCTGAAACCACATATTGTGCTTTCAATGTATTAATCCACGTACTGTGGATGTATTAAGTGGGAATGTATTAATCCACGTACTGTGGATGTATGAAGTGGGAATGTATTAATCCACGTACTGTGGATGTATTAAGTGGGGAATGTATTAATCCACGTACTGTGGATGTATTAAGAGGGAATGTATTAATCCACGTACTGTGGATGTATTAAGTGGGAATGTATTAATCCACGTACTGTGGATGTATTAAGTGGGAATGTATTAATCCCACGTACTGTGGATGTATTAAGTGGGAATGTATTAATCCACGTACTGTGGATGTATTAAGTGGGAATGTAGCAAGCCACTGTCATGTATTGTGGATTCATTAAACCAAATATTCTCAATGTATTATCTCCTTTATTAAGACAGTTTTGTCTCAGTATTAAGTCACATAGTGTGGATATACTAAACATTTATCACTAATGTAATGTGAATATATTAAGCCACTAACTGTGAATCTTATTGTCGATGTATTAAGTCAGTAATTGTGAATGTGCTTCACCACTGTGAACGTCCAACATTAACATACCGTGAATGGACTAACCACATATAGTGAATATATTAAGCCACTAACTGTGAATCTTATTGTCGATGTATTAAGTCAGTAATTGTGAATGTGCTTCACCACTGTGAACGTCCAACATTAACATACCGTGAATGGACTAACCACATATAGTGACAATATATTACGCCACACATCGTGAATATATTACGCCACACATCGTGAATATATTACGTCATACATCGTGAATGTATTAAGCCGAAACCACATTTTAGTGAATGCACAAAGTAACACATATTGTTTATGTACTAAGTCACATATTGTTTATGTACTAAGTCACATGTTGTTTATTTACTAAGTAACACATCGTCAATGTACTAAGTCACATATTGTTTATGTACTAAGCCAGCAGTTTATACATATACGCTCCATAATTGCCTGAAGAAACGAAAACGGAATAAACAGAAAATAGGCAGTAGATTTTTTGTTAAATAGATATTTCGTATACTTTGGTCAGTGCTTTGCTTTGATCAATACAAACGAAGTTAAAAGTAAGCGTCAAGAGATCCGCCTCTGAAGAACTGTAGACAGAACTTGTCAGAACCTGGTCCGACTTTATGCAATTATTTAAACTGAAAAATAACGAGAGATTTGCACAGAAGCAAAACGTATACATTTTGTTAGACGACCGTACAGCATGGGCATACCGATCATTATTGGTTTTGCTATAAATATTTTAACAGGTTTCTTGCTTAAAGGTACTGTCTTTCTACATTACATACAGACAACCAACCAACCAACCAACCCACCAAACCACCCACCAACCTATCTATCTATCTATCTATCTATCTATCTATCTATCTATCTATCTATCTATCTATCTATCTATCTATCTATCTATCTATCTATCTATCTATCTATCTATCTATCTATCTATCTATCTGAGTAGCTAGTCACCAATGTAGAAATGTAGAACAGAAAAATATAACTGCATTAAACCTTACTAGCATCTACTATTTTTAATTTGGAAGCTATAACATTTACTAGGAATATATTTTTTTATATTGAAGCTAGTGTTTTACTAGTTATTAAGAATCTCTCAATATTGTGGTTATGTGAGGCAGTTAAAATAATAATCTAACTGTAACGCCAACACATCCTATGTTATCAGTTTTGATGATTATTATTTAATCATCCATAACTAATTAGAAGGGATGTGAATCTTAATTTATGTTATTAATAATTCTCCAGAGGACACCACTCGTCTCTCATACTTGGTGGATATGCAGGCGCTTTAAACGTTTTCTCTCTTCCACAACATTAAAGACAAACTTTTACCCTCACACAATATTTTTGTAGATGGAAAACGTCTTACTAAAGGAAAAGACAAACCATCTTTTAATCTATATTTAGCGAGCTCCATCCACATACTGTCTCTCCAACACATGGTTATCTTATGTGTAAGAAGGTCAATAAATTTAACCACAATAAATTTATTAAATCAACAATCAAATAAACAACATTTGAATATAATCAAAGAGAATTAACATTTACATCGCTTCACCACAATGCTCGATTAATGCTGATTAATCATTCACTTTATTCTAGTATAGATATTAGTAGTCAATTAAAACCATAAATAAATAATCAAGTTCATGGATATAATTATGGAAATGAGAGTAGAGTTTCATAGAAATAATGAAAATCAATGCACATAACCGTTTCAAAGATGGCAGCTGTCTCACGAACGTTTTCATAATCATGCGGTTTGCAACAAGTCACACTGTCTTTCTTATTCGAGCGATGACATCACGTGTCCATTCTAGGCATGTTACACAATTGTTGCTCACAAAGCACACCATAGAGAATCATCCTGAATTTCACATGCGCTATCGAGCACATCAGGAGGAATGTTCTCGAAATTTCATGTGTAGTACTCAACACACCACATGGAACATTCAAAATAATCTTCATGAATTCTCAAGACCAAACTCAAGCCACTATTTCCGCTGTACTGGCTCTCGAACAGAATTAACAGGAATCAACTTACAGCAACACGTTTTGTCAACTGATAAGTTGACAACAACGCTGGATTCACACACAATGAGCAAGCAAATAATGTAGTCACTGCTGCCTGAAGCAGAAGGGAAAAAAACCCTGCTTTCTCTGCAAAAGTCAAATTAATTCAGCACTAAATTTCAGGCATATTTCATCTCTAAACACCTTTCTCTCTTACAAGCATGTTCAACTTAAAATCCGGCAACAATTTCGTTAGCCTGATACACACAGCGTAAGAAATATAGCATCAATCAAAATTCACAAGTATAATGTACAACGTAATCAAATCAATGAATAGAGAAATAATGGTTCAATGACATGCAATCTCTAATTAAAATCGTAGGTCAATAGCAAATATGTATGAAATATTCGAAGTCTATTATTTCTTTATCAGTCAGTCAGTTTACCATAAGCTAACGATCTGCGTTATGATTGGACTCGAGTTATGTTCAAAGTGATTAGAATATAGACTTTCTTCAGAATTAAAATTTTCGGTCCATCCCCATTGGATGAAATTGTTATGATCAAGTGTGAGACTATTAGTAAGAAAACTACTCCTCCAGTTTGAATCTGGTTTGCGTTAGCAATTTTCGACCCTATTCTACACCTGAGTTGTTTACTTCCAGCTTTGACACTTGAAAGTATCAGCATAAACAGTGCCCAAGGTTGGGTCAGTTTGACATTTAACATTTGAAACAACAATTTAGAAATAGGGATAGGCAAATTTACTCCGCCACTAACTATGCAGAATTTGATTCTGACAATATTGAAAGTTTTGGTGGCACCACTGGACGAAGTGGAGTAAATAAAATGACATTAAAAAAAAAACTATGATACAGCTGTAATTTTAGCCATGAATGACAGTGCCGAAGGAATGTTTGTTCAGAAATACAACACGCTACTCGAGAAATGAATATGGTTGATATCAGTCTCACCTAGGCACGCGCATGCACTGCAACGCATTTCAGAAGACACCGATGTAATCTCAACACTCCACCAGAGTCGAGTGCTGCTTTTTTGTTTCTCTACAAATAAAATCGTTCAACGTCGTTGAATGGTTTCGCCAACATCCGTTGTACTTCGTGGAATCCAACTGCTGGCATTTTGGTTGTATTTTCTACATTTTGAAACTTTTATTGGAGATCCTTTCTAGGCACTGCTATTATATTAATATGGCTTCGGGATTGCGAATTGCAAACAAGAAACTTAAGAAATATATCACTTTCGCCTATCATTCTTAAAAACAGCTACTTTTATTGTCATATTAGAAGTGTGTTTGATGGATATTAACAAAGTTTTTCTTTACATTTTAGATACATGAAGTCTTTGCGCATGGACATATGCAAACATTTTCTTAAATTTTTTGTTACTTTAGAGAAGTCTAGTGTACATTTTGCAACGATCCTGGAAAACTGACCAATTGGGAAATGATTCCTTTCCTTCACCTAAGACTCACCAAAGACTTCACCTAAGACTCACCTAAGACTTCACCTAAGACTCACCAGAGACTTCTAAGACTCACCAAAGACCTCACTTAAGACTCACCAAAGACTTCATCTAAGATTCACCTAAGGCACATCTAAGACTCACCAAAGACCTCACTTAACTCACCAAAGACTTCATCTAAGATTCACCTAAGGCACATCTAAGACTCACCGAAAATTTCACCAAGACTCACCAAAGACTTCAGCTAAGACTAACCTGAGTATCACCTAAGACTCTCCTAAGGAATATCTTTCCTTCTCGATTTAATTGATAAAATATTCTAGTTTATTTATCTCCCCTTATGACCCGCACAATCGAGGACAGGAAAGACGTAAATGTTAAGAATTGATTGACAGCCCAGGAATGTCAACACTGCCATCTCTTGAAAATAACAAGCAATCGTTACTAAGGCAGCACTACTGTCGTACCTGGGTTAAAGAATTTTATAATTCATGAATAATTCGGTGATTTCATTGTAAAGGATTCTGTGGTTGTTTCAGTGGAAAATAAAGAGGAACGTAAAGTGTACTTTCTCTAGGAATGTGAATAGTCAATAAATGAGGACAGCCTGATTTTAAAACGTTCATAATTAATGTTTTGCTCTATAGACAGAGATATTAAATGAAAAGAGATACGCGTTTGGATTAGGGATAGTAACATTGGTGAGTTCACTAAAGAATATATGATACAATGACAACATTTATGAGTTACCTAAAGACAACACTTATGAGTTACCTAAAGACAACATTTATGAGTTACCTAAAGACAACATTTATGAGTTACCTAAAGACAACATTTATGAGTTACCTAAAGACACCATTTGAGAGATTTAGAACAAAATCAACTAAGAAATCAAATCGACAATCATGAGTTTCCTAAGTTACCAATATAACTCATTAACAATGTCAAGAAGGATAAAAACTTTCACACCTATAGACTTCATCGTTTTATTTTTCCTTTATGAAAACATTCATTTCGATATTAATATTATCAAGATGTGGGTAAGTAAATTCTTTCTTCTTGTAGGAAAGTAATCATCCAATGGAAAAGTTTTATTTTATAAACAACAGTTTAACCTTATAGCATAGCATAGCATAGCATAACATAGTATAGCAAGCTCTTTTTGACACGATTCTTCATGAAATTGAGTTGATTAGAATATAAATCTTACGAACACATGCCTATCTATCTATCTATCTATCTATCTATCTATCTATCTATCTATCTATCTATCTATCTATCTATCTATCTATCTATCTATCTATCTATCTATCTATCTATCTATCTATCTATCTATCTATCTATCTATCTATCTATCTATCTATCTATCTATCTATCTATCTATCTATCTATCTATCTATCTCATCCATCCGTATAGACCGTCATTTAATTCATATTTAGTGAGCCCCCATCCACTTACTGTCTTGCCAATATATGGTTATCGATATGTGTAAGAATGACAATACATTTAACAAGAAATTTACAATCACTATACAATATATATATATATTGACATTTATCTCACTTCACAACAATGTTTGATTAATGCTGGACAATCATTCAGTTTATCCTAGCATACACATTAGCAGTCAATTAACAAAGATATATAATCAAATTCATAGATGAGAGTAGAGTTTCAGAGGAATAATGAAAGTCAATGCACATAACCTTTTCAAAGATGGCGGCTGTCATCAGCACGTGTTCACCATCATGCGGTTTGCAACAAGGCAATATCTTTCTTATTTGGGCAATGACGTCACCTATCCCTTCTAGGCACGTGACACAACTGTTCAAGAATTTCCGATGAGCTCACAAAGCACACCATAGAGAATCATCATGAATTTCATATGTGCTACCAAGCACTTCAGGAGGAATGTTCTCGAATGTTTGTGTGTAATTAGTACTCAACACACCATGAGAAACATTCAAAATAATTTTCATGAATTCTCGAGACCAAACGCCAGTAACCATTTCCACTGTTTTAGCTCTCAAACAGAATTCACAGGAATCAACTTTACAGCAACACGTTTTACTGATAAGTTGATGACAACACTTGATACACACACCAACATGACCAAGCAAGTATAATAGTCACTGCTGCCCGACCTGACAAAAGTAAAACTAAAAGGCCTGCTCCTCATAAGCTAATGTTCACGTTTATGACCGGAGTCAAGTTCTGTTCGAAGTTCTGTTCAAAGTGATATTAGAATAAAATACTTCTTCAACTTTCAGTCCATCCCCATTTGATGAGTTTGTTATAACTCTATGTCAGGAAAACTACTCATCCAGTCTGAACTGGTTTGTATTACAACAGCAAATTTCTTGCACATTATCAAACCAATTGTTTAATCCAACTCTAATTCTTACATAACATACCATCATAAGGAATGCCCAAGGGTCGCTTTGAAAATTTAACAAATTATATAACAATTAAGTTTAGAAATAGGGACAGGTAAATGCACTCCACCACACTAACTATTTTCGGTTGTATTTAAATATCAATCCTATTCTGTATCTTGTCAGTGATTGTCTGTGAATAATTCAGAACATCAAACGTACATTGCAAAAATTTCTCCGTCTTTCCTAATGCTTGCATTTTCTTTTGTTGTATGTAATACAATTATCATCACTGAAGAAAACGTTCCAATAGATATTTCACTATCCATCACCACTGACACATAATACAACTGTTGTATATGCCGTTTCTAGAGTGGTGCTAAATATGGATTCTTTGTAAATTATGCATGTTTCGTTTCTTTGTTCGCAGCGCCTTTCCCACGGAAAGCCTGCGTTGTATTACTGACATTCAGATTTGATTTTACTTGTCACTTATGCCATTTTCGTTTAGCTTCTATATTTAATTCTGTCTGAAGGTTCTCTTGATTTCTAGTTAACCTCTTATGTTTCAACAATTTGTCTCTAGGGAAACTTGTAATCTGTTTAGCACCAAGATGCAGATCCACCAGCGTATTTAATTGGAATTGTTCTGATTTGTCATGTGTATCCATTGATGGTTTGATTCATTCAACCTTTGTATGGCCCTTGTTGTATGGTTAGACATTTGTATGACATTTGCTGTATGGTTAGACATTTGTATGGACTTTGTTGTATGGTTAGACATGTGTATGATGTTTGCTGTATGGTTAGACATTTGTATGGACTTTGTTGTATAGTTAGACATTTGTATGGGCTTTGTTGTATGGCTAGACATGTGTATGACATTTGCTGTATGGTTAGACATTTGTATGACATTTGTTGTATGGTTAGACATTTGTAAGGACTTTGTTGCATAGTTAGACATTTGTATGGACTTTGTTGTATAGTTAGACATTTGTATGACATTTGCTGTATGGTTAGACATTTGTATGGACTTTGTTCTATAGTTAGACATTTGTTTGGACTTTGTTGTATGGCTAGACATTTGTATGGACTTTGTTGTATGGCTAGACATTTGCTAACCTACTGTTGTTTTCGAAAGACATTTAATTACCTAGTGTTGGTATGGTAAGACCCACATTTACCTACTTTCGTTGATATTTGGCCTTCCAGTGTTGTTTAAGACCAAACTTTTAACACCCGCTACTATTTTCATTGATTTTTATGCAAATTGAGTTGATATGATCGTAGTTTAAAGATTCTTGATCCCCTTGTTATTTTAAGTAAGCATACATTGCTTTGAAATTGTTCATATTTAACCTTTTAAAACCCATTGTTTTTATTTGATATTTGAAATTCGTAATTTTGTTTGGGGATGACTTGTTGCTTCTATTTGGCGTTTGTGATGTCATTGCTCTTTTGATTTTGACTATTGACTGACTTGTGTCTTTAATACGATACATGTTGTTTTGAAGTCGCAGATTTGAGATGTATCATAGCCTCAACTCGCAGATCTGAGATGTAGCATAGGTTGATCTCGCATATCTGAGATGTAGTATAGCCTCAACTGGCAGATTTGAGATATAGCATAGCTTCAACTCGCAGATCTGAGGAATATACTTTTGATTTGAAAAAAACGAGCTTTGGAAGTGCTCCAATATTTTTTGCACTTCAGTTGTTATAATGTTTTGTAAACAACTTCTATAATTATGTTGGCAGTGCCCCAATACTCTTTGCACTTCAGTTGTTATAATATTTTGTAAACATTACGTTGTTTTTTCACTTACTAGTGTTCCTACCTACCAGCCTATCTTTCCAGCAATGCCGTTGGCACGCCTGACTAATTTGGTGTAGAATTTTTCAAACATCTAAATGAAATAAAACAAACTTTTCTACACTTGGGCTACAGCAATTGTAATACCAATGTTGCATATATTTGTCCTGTTTCAGCCAAATACGCGCATGCATTTATGCACAATTGTGTATAATGTGTGTCTTTAATATGATACATGCTGTTTTGATTTGAATGGTGATTATAATTTGTACCTTTGATATGACATATTGTGGCAGTGATTTGACTTCCGAATAAATTGGTTGCTTAGAGGCAGAAATTTGACTTCTATATAAATTGGATGTTTAGTGGCAATAATTTGACTTCAGTATAAATTGGATGTTTGGTGGCAATAATTTGACTTCTGTATAAATTGGTTGCTTGGATAGGAATCACTGTGCTGTGATATTGTCATGTGTCATCCCTTATGTCTGTTTCAGAAATCATATATTTTGGTGTAACATTTATATAGATTTACTGATTAAACGCATGAGATACTTTCTTCAAAAACAAAATAGTGCGTGTCTCGAGTTCATGACACTAATAGTTAGATCATCTACACGAGACTCTATTATGACGATTATTACTGAAGAAACTGTGGAAACACTAAATCCGCCCACAGATTGATGACATTTACTTGATAAATCACCAATGTTTATTTAATTAGAAATTTGTGCAGAAATGAGAGAGAGGGGGAGAGAGAGAGAGAGAGAGAGAGAGAGAGAGAGAGAGAGAGAGAGAGAGAGATTCATTTCGTACGTGAAGACAGCTCACGAAGATGAATGAACTGTCAACTCACATGCTCTTATTATATTCGTATGTCTTTTAAACTTTACTTTAGATTTTAAAGCGTGGGGTGATGTTTTCAAGAAAAAAGTAGGAAATACAAAAACAAGAAGAATGATGTTGTAGGAATCTATAACTTTGAACTACTATAATACCCAGCCTTTGTATTGTTTCTCTCTACAAGTCGCCATCATATGGTGGTCTTGTACGGTTTTATTATCTCCAATGTCCGCGAGCACGGAGTCGTATGACGTCATTCGTTGCTATTTAGGACCAGCCTTCGTTTTATTGGAGGAATCTAGTTTGATTTCTTCGTCTGCAGTATTTATGAATCTAAAACTTAGTCGACATCCACTCCGTCTTGACATTGAGGCCTGCTGTTGTATTCATGGCGGCATCCTGGTTGATTTCATGTCAAATGGTTATGAATCTTAAAATCTGAACTCTACGATTTTGTGGTTAATCTAGGTAAGATGGATCAATTAGTTCTTCTTGTAGTCAGAAGAACAGTACTAGTCTGGAGAGACTATGCTGGGTACTTAGTGCTAACATTAATCTGTCTTCATTTTAATCACCCACACCCACCCACAATACACACACACACACACACACACACACACACACGTACATACACGTACATACAAATACGTACCCACACACTCACATACACACGCACACACACGTACACACACACACACACACACACACACACACACACATACACACACACACACTTTCACCTCATATCTCTCTTACTCTCGACTTTATTTTGTTCATTAGCATGCATGCATTCTTACGGGTCTGTATAATTCTATTGTATGTACTAAGACATGTATAAATGTATGAACTTCCACATGTCCTATGTAATATGTACTTTGACATGTTATATGTTGTTTACATGTATGTACTTTGACATGTTATATGATGTTCACACGTATGTAATTTGACGTGTTATATGTTGTTCACATGTATTTATTATGATATGTTACATGAACTCTCATGGAACTAGCGGGCTTGAAATACAGTATTTAGTCTGATGTCTAGTTTCATTTTTCACTAGCTTTCGTGCTTAAAGATTCGCGCTTTTTTTGGCGTATTCAGTATTTGTCTCTGGTGTAGGGTAGAGTTTAGGTTCCTGAGTATCGTAGCCTAGCTGTGCCTTTTCATTAATTTTCATGACTATCACTGACGTACAAGAGTAGTCATCCCCAAGAAATAACCTAGTTTTGCTCAAACTGATATCTATTATTATGCCTTTCGTGTTCGTAGCAGACTTGTGGCGCAGTTTTGTCTAGAGTAAACTTTCTTACGTCACATACATGGTCCACAATTGTAGATGTGATGTAGCATAGCCTCATCTCTTAGATCTCATATGTATCATAGCCTCATCTCTTAGATCTCAGATGTATTATAGCCTCATCTCTTAGATCTCATATGTATCATAGCCTCATCTCTTAGATCTCAGATGTATCACAGCCTCATCTCTTAGATTTCAGATGCATCATAGCCTCATCTCTTAGATCTCAGATGTATCATAGCTTCATCTCGCAGATCTTAGATGTATCATAGCCTCATCCAGATCTCGGAAGTTTCATAGCATCAACTCGCAGATCTCAGACGTATCATAGCCTCAGCTCGCAGATCTCAGTTGTATCAAAGCCTCAGCTCGCAGATCTCAGTTGTATCATAGCCTCAGCTCGCAGATCTCAGTTGTATCATAGCCTCAGCTCGCAGTTCTCAGATGTATCATAGTCTCGAATCGCAGGTCTGAGATGTATCATAGCCTCAAATCACAGCTCAGATGTATCATAGCCTCAAATCACAGATCTGAGATGTATCATAGCCTCAACTCGCAGGTCTAAGATGTATCTTAGCCTGAAGTCGCAGATTTGAGATGTATCATAGCCTCAACTCTCAGATCTGAGATGAAGCATAGATTGAACTCGCACATCTGAGATGTAGCATAACCTCAACTCGCAAATCTGAGGAATATACTTTTGATTTAAAAAAAACGTGCTTTGGCAGTGGCCTAATGTTTTTTGCACTTCAGTTGTTATAATGTTTTGTAAACAACTTTTATAATTATATTGGCAGTGCCCCAATAGTTTTTGCACTTCAGTTGTTATAATATTTTGTAAACATTACGTTGTTTTTTCACTTACTATTGTTCCCCCTACCACCCTGAATCTTTTCAGCAATGCCGTTGGCACGCCTGACTAATTTGGTGTAGAATTTTTCAAACGTCAAAAGGAAATAAAATAAACTTTTCTAACACTTGGGCTAAAGCAATTCTAATACCAATGTTGCACATATTTGTCCTATTTCAGCCGAACACACGCATGCATTTATGCACAAATGTCACAAACATGATCACACACACACGCACATGCGCAAACATCCAGAGAGAATCTTCTAGTCTGGTCTCATTCTCCGCAAACTATATCGTGACTTATTTAAACAGCATATCGTGACACATTCAAACAGCATATCGTGACGTATTCAAACAGCATATCGTGACGTATTCAAACAGCGTATCGTGACGTTTTCAAACAGCATATCTAATTCGTTTCGTGTTATCTATCTCGGACTGTTATATCAATGGTTGAGTATTTGTGTGAATGTGGTGCTTGTCTGCGCGCGCTCGCTTATATTTTCAATAAACATTCTTTGAAGACATAAATACTTCAGTGTGTGTGTGTGTATATATATATATATATATATATATATATATATATATATATATATATATATATATATATATATATATATATATATATATATATATATATGTGCGTGTGTAGGTATTTGTATTATATTTGTGTTGGTTAAATCTATGTGCACAATAATCAATATATTTGTGATGCAAGGGCGGGGTGTATACTAAAAATTAACATGCCAAAATTTATATTTTTTGTCTCTTTGTGCGCTGTCATCCAAATAAGCGAACCCACAACGCGTTACAATGACAGACACACATAATAATTGTCGTGTTTGGACAAAATCTGAAGACATTCTAAGTTACCATTTTTATTTGGAGAGAAGAGGAAGAAAGACAGGAAACAAAGAAAAAAGCAGAGGACAAGAGGTCAAGAGCGATAAAGAGTGGTAGGTAGAAGGTAGAGAAAATGAAATTGATAGAGACAGAAATGAAGACGAGAGACAGAAACGAAAGACGAGAGACAGAAACGAAAGACGAGAGACAGAAACGAAAGACGAGAGACAGAAACGAAGACGAAAGACAGAAAAAGAGAGAGGCAGAGAGAGAAGAGAGAGTAGAGATAAAGAGGGAGAGAGGAAAGAGAGAGAGAGAGAGAGAGAGAGAGTAGCAATCTACTTATGAAGAGTTACAAGGGGAGAGAAGAGAGAGCAAAGAATTTGCCTACCGTCAGATCCCATGACGTCACCCCGCAGACAGGACGTTCCAAGTCACCCATTCCAACGAAACTTCAGTGCGGCACGCGCCTGTAAGATAGCGCTGTCGGTTCTCTGTCCCAGCGCCACTGTCGCTATGCCGATGTGAATGGTAGTTGTTGTGTCGCTGGTGGGTGTCGGTGCAGCCTCAAGGAGGCGTGCCAAAGGAAAGAGCGTGCGTAGGCTAGCCCTGCCCCTCAACACTGCCAGCATCAGTAGACTGCAGGATCCACTCTATCTGCAGACCAATGGTATGATCCGATTTTGCCAGTGGAGTTTGAAGTTATCCTTTCTTACTTCGACAATTCTAGCTTCCTGGCTTTCTTCTACAATCTTCTATGAGTATCTGTTGCTCTGCGATTATGTCTGTTCGGAGGTACCGTTTGGCTTTTGTTTGTTGGTACTCTTTTTTCTTTAACAGTAAACTCACGTTGTCTTACGCGATCTGTGGAAGGAACATTTTCCGTCTAAAGAGATGCCGTATACTTTCACACTGACGTAATCAAGCAATTTACTATAGCGTTATTGCCCTTGTTTCTTCTTTCTGATTTGCATATTGTCTTCTTATTTGTATGACTATTCCTGTCTGAATTAACTTTTTTTTTCAAGAATACAACATTTTAGAACAAAGTATTTAATTGAGAACAAGATTAGCTAAATCTTTCTCATGACGCAGTGATGGAAATAAAACTTGCTTTTACTTTATTGCATTTTATAAATGAATACAAATGAAAAAACATTATTACATCCTGTTCCATTCTTGCATGGGAAAGCATTCGCTACTCTTCACAAGTTTTAATAAAATGAGACATAGTTTATTTTTATCTTTTTTTTTGTTAGTCGTTTATGGCTCATCGTGGATGGTTGTGTAGATCAGGGGTCACCAACCTTTTTGATGCTGAGAGCTACTTCATGGGTACTGAGTCATACGAAGGGCCACCAGTTTGATACACTCTTCTAGTTTGCCTTTATACATTATTAATAATGTGAAGACTTAGAAAAGGCCTGCGGGCGACTCATGTGGTCTTTGCGGGCGACCTGGTGTCCGCGGGCACCGTGTTGGTGACCCCTGGTGTAGATGGTGTGGCAGAGTGCATTTCGGGGTCACACCAACAATTATCGTTATCACCAAGGATGATAACAGACTATCGCTCACAACCTGAAATTTGTAGACTAAGCCCAGTAGAATTCCACACACACCGAACACAATCTGCTTTGTAAGCTATTGAAAAGTTCGTCATTGTCAGAGAAAGCTATTCAATGAAATAGGACGTTCAGGGGTTATGTGCAAACCTCTGCCAGCCATTTCAATAGCAATATATTACTGTGGAGGAAAAAGATCGCAAAGGAAAACGATATAATATTACGATATAATAAGCTTACAAAGGAAACAAACACCTAAAAATAAGTATTAAAAGGAAGACAAGCGAAGATAAGAAAAAAAGAACAGAAAACAAAAAATAAAACAAGTATTAAGGGTGATTAGAAACAAAAAAGAAGATGACAGAAAGAATGAATTATGGATAGAAAGAAAAGAAACAAATGAAAGAGATGAAGTGCGGGAAACAAGCAGATGGTAAATGACTGAAAAAAGAAAGTTACAAGGTAAAATGAAAGGACAGAGAAGTGATGAAAGATAGAAAAATGAAAAAAAAAATGACAATAGGACAAACGTGAACGTTGTATAGAAATAAAACAAATGAAAGGAAGGAAGGAGAAAAAGAAACACGAAAGAAAGAAGTATGTTAGAACGAAAGGAAAAAATAATAAAACATTAAGGACGGCAAGTTAATAGGGAAGACAGAATGAAGACCAAGAAAACAAGACAGATACTTGAGACAGATAGACGTGCAATCGCAAAGAAAAAAGAATAGATAGAAAGTAAAAACGAAAAAAGATGTCGAAGAGTGAAATGATTGAATTGCGTAATAAAAAGAAAGAAAGAAAGAGAAACATTTCGAGTACTGACAAGTACGGATTGACAAAAAGAGAGAATAAAATAAAAATGAAAGAATGTGAAAGATATTAGGAATAGATAATTATAATAATTAGATTATAATCGAACTGATAGAAAGAAAGAATATATAGTACAATATCTCTGACATTAAAAAAAATGCATTGAGGTACAAGTCACGTGACCACTTGTTACTTATATATTTTACGGCATAGAATGTAGTTGTAGTTTGTTTTAAATGTTTTTGAAGACCGAGAGTATTTATAGTCGTTGTCGATGCCTGGGAAGTATACTGCACACACTTCTACATGGCTATAGTCGGAGACGGTCTGCGTCGCGAGTCGTAGTTGTAGATGGCTGCACTTATTACGGAGATGTATGACGTAAGCTGACCAACAAGACCCCACACTCTTTCCGCTGCGCATGGCATATCCAGTTCAGCACGTGTACATAAAGCTTATTTCGGGTACATGACATTACAAACGTGTTCATTTTCAGCAGCAGCAGAAACGTCGTGGTTGTTGACATCATCGTTATCACCATTCAAGTCTTCTTCGTCGACATAACTAGAATTGGCTACTCTGAGCATGTTGAACTATGAATACAGATTAATATAGGCAACTTGCACTACAAACACACAGCTTTCTTACCAAAATGTTTGCACTACAAACACACAGCTTTCTTACCAAAATGTTTGCACTACAAACACACAGCTTTCTTACCAAAATGTTTGCACTAGAAACAGACAGCTTTCTTACCAAAATGTTTGCACTACAAACACACAGCTTTCTTACCAAAATGTTTGAATTTAACGAGTGTGAAGGTTATTTGAAACGGAAGTTTTTAATGGTAACGCAGACAAGAACCTGAATAATCCTTGTAACACAATAATTCTTTGAACAAGAAAACAACAACTAACGAACATTGACGATGTAAGGGTTAAATTAAAGAAATGTACTAGAGGAATCGACATGAAAATATGTAATTACCACTCCTGCAATGGCAGATTTTGCCTAGAGGTCATCTCGTTCTTATTAACCAATGTAACTATAAGGAAATTAAAATTAGGAAATTTAATTTAATTAGTTCTAATATAAAGTTTAATGGTCTTGCTGTCTAGATGAAATAAACAAATGCAAATGATTATACACGCAAACAGAGAAGGAAAATCGTCTTGACAACAGTGTGCTTTTCTGAAAGATCGAAAACATAAATGGACAAATTACAGAAGAGACACAATAAGAAATATACATATTAAAATATGGACAAATCTGACTTAAAAATTGATAAAAACACAGAAGATTAATGCACAGCTATAGCTAACAGATATTCACATATATATATAGACACATAGATAGACAGATAGACATACAGACTAACAGACAGACAGACAAACAAACAGACATACAGACAGACTGATATATATATAGAGAGATAGATAGATAAGGGAGAGAGAGAGAGAGAGAGAGAGAGAGAGAGAGAGAGAGAGAGAGAGAGAGAGAGAGAGAGAGAGAGAGAGAGAGAGAAGGAGAAAGCTAACCCATATACATTTATGAATGCATTAATCACCTACCCTGGCAATGAATTTCGAACAAGGCCGTGAAATGTTTGCTGATGAACCTTGGAACGCATCTGCAGTATTTGCATTTCACCATGTGCATACACCTTCGTCACCAGTAAAAACACGCTGATAATGAAAGTGAAATAAAAAAAAACTTTTGCCGACAATTGTAGTAATCGATGAAGACACCGAGGCTGTCAATAGTAGTGACGTTTTATGAAATGTCTTAAAATAGTTATAAAAATGTGGTGCTACCTCCTCTCTCTCTCTCTCTCTCTCTCTCTCTCTCTCTCTCTCTCTCTCTCTCTCTGCGAGTGCCTGATTGTATGCAAGTAGTTATATGCGCACGCATGTGTACATTTTCACTTTTACTAGACAGGGTCCAATCATTTAACAGCATGATGAGAACACACTTCACTTCATCCTGTTGCAGTATTTTATTTATCTCACTTTGTAAAACGTTATGGTTACACGTCATTTACATCCGCCTAATTCGTCCCGTTGCACTTCAAATGAGATCCAAGTATCTTGATCTCAGTTTGACTACAAGTCATTCAGACCTTTTGTAATTCGTCTTGTTACTGTGTTTTGTTCTGTGTTATAAAACATTATGGTTACAACATATTCGTCATGTTGCAGTGTTTGAATCTCAGATTGTAAAACATTATCGTTACAACATATTCATCAAATTGCAGCACTTTAACCTCAGGTTGTAAAACATTATCGTTACAACAAATTCGTGGTTTGATCTCAGATTGCAAAACATTATGGTTACAACATATTGCAGGATTTTAATCTCAGGTTGTGAACGTTGTTTCTACAGCTCTCCATCCCAAACTTGAGATAAATCCTGTTCTAGCTTCGAAAGTTTAGTACAAGAAAGGTTGAAGAAAAACCGATCTGAACTCTAGTGATTACACAGACATCAGGCTACATGTTTAGATTTTAAAACAATCAATTCTACACTGAGTTTCTGAACATCGAGTTTCTGCAATTAGTTATGTTAGCCAATCTTATCTGTATGAAGTACACAATATAGATTTGAAGAAATGGACATTTTAATTTTCAGCTCTCCAATCTATTGCAATGCTTCACTCATTTACCAGCCATTTTTCTATATTGTTTAGTTTTATAATCAACCATTGAAACGTCACCAGCCAGTTTTCTATATTGTTTAGTTTTATAATCAACCACTGAAACGTCACCAGCCAGTTTTGTATATTGTTTAGTTTTATAATCAACCATTGAAACGTCACCAGCGAAAGATGAAATCTGTATACATGATAATTTAGTCTTTTAACTGTAACATAAGGAAGAGATATTCCCTGGTGAATATATTTAATCGATTCTTTTCCTCCCGCTGCTTGGCTGTCGTTTATATGAATGCTTTCTCCGATAGCGACAGTCAATGATATATGTGGTACCTAATTAAAACATCAACAAAATTGGCTTATGTTAAAATTAATCCTAAATTAGACATTTCCTCCATAAAGAAGAACGATATCTAAAGTAAATCCACACTAGGTACAAATGTACTCTGTTTGCAAATGACTTTATTTGAAATAAATAATTCCCCACCACTAATCGGTAAGTCTGTTGTCTATCATATTCCTTTAGTTTCGTTCAAGAACAGACGTTTTACATGTTCCCATAGCGTCTTTTGAAGACTGTATCCTATCGCCAGGTCTGTGGATTCAGAGTCGTGCAGACGATTGTTTTCTAGTTAAATCGGACATTTGAGACAAGACAAATCCACGTTTGATCCATGCAGGAGGTAAAATAGACTTTAAAAAAAATAGGTCTCAAGAAAATCAAACATGTCATTGAAGGAGAAGTCATTGGCCTTGTGGACTACATCTGGAATAACAACAAAGATAATTCACTGATAGAAGCAGTAAAGATGAGTGGACTATTCCAACCCCCAGAAACAGACAAAGAAACATGGAAGAAAACAACGAAGCATGCACTCGCACATACATGGAGCCAGAAACCTCTCCATGGCCAGTATGTACGACAAGCCGACGAAATATCAACAAAGCAATCAACGTACAAATGGTTGAAAGAGGCAAGACTGAAAGCAGAAACAGAAACACTCATAACAGCTACACAAGATCAAGCACTCAAAACCAAATCACACAAAACGAAAATCATGAAAATCTCAAATGATTCCAAATGTAGACTCTGCAAATCCATGGATGAGACAACAGAGCACATACTATCTGGATGTCAGGTTCTGGCTGGAACAGAATACACCAAACGACACAACGAAGTGGCAAAACACATACATAGAAATCTGTGTGAGAACTATGGCATAAAAACCCCAGAAAGAGCATGGATGCACCAACCAGAAGCAGTCACAGAAACTACTTGACTATGTCAAAATACTGTGGGACTTCGAGATAAGAACAGATCGGGTGATTCCTGCACGAAAACCAGACATTGTAGTTCTCAATACGTCTAACAGAACAGTAACAATCATTGGTGTCGCTGTTCCAAGTGATAGAAACAAAAACAAAAGAAAGAGAAAAAAATTGAAAAATACCATGACCTCAGATTAGAAATTCAGTGACTGTGGAATGTAAAAGCAGAAGTGATACCTATAGTGATAGGAGCCTTGGGGAACATAACATCTGAATTGGAAGGCTGAATAAACTCCCTGGAAACCACAGACTCGCTCCACTACTCAAAGCAGCGCTCCTCGGAAGTGCCCACATCCTCCGTAAAATCTTGGATCTCCCAGAATCTAGGTAAGATTCCGAGACCTTGGATCACAACCGACAGTCAAACAGAAGTCGTGGAAAGAGGCTGAATAATAATGATAACCAATAACTAGGTTGGCGTTTTGTCACAGTTAGTATTATTTATTATGAAAGTTCTGTCTTTCTACGAATCTGTATGTAGGCACAGAAAAAGCTAATACTAAACATTTTACGAGTCTGTATACAGGCAGTTCTTTTTTCTCTCTCCAATGACAGCAGTTTCTCAACGAAACTTGGATTGCTTTGTGATAAACAAAATGGATTTTGATACACGAGCTCGTGAGTGTGTGTATGTATATATATATATGTGTGTGTGTGTGTGTGTGTGTATTTATGTATGTACATATGTGTGTATGTGTATGTATGTGTGTATAAAAGTATGTCCAAAATAAATCGAAAAGCTTTTTTAAACGCGCGATTTTTCCACGATTTTGTGCGTCTATATTTTTTCTCGCGCTGTCTTGTCGCTCTAACTGGTCTTCAGTCACAAACCAGCATATAGCCGTCTGACGGTTGTTACACCTTAATACAGCTTAGAAGAGAACAATATTGTTAAATAGGTCGGACTTGCTTCGCACCCTTCACTAGTTTAGCTTCGTTTTATTTATGTTCGTTTACTGAAATTAACTTTAGATTACTTTAGTTTAGTTTAAATTTGTTAAAATTTAATTTAATTTAGTTTAGATTAGTTGAGCTCGCTTCCCGTTAGTTTAACTCAGTTTTGTATGACCCATATCTCTTCAGTGAAAGAGTCTGCATCTTCCTGTTCTTATCAAATTCATTTTAGAGTAAACGACTTTAATGACGTAAGGTTGCAACGGAAGAAAACGACTTGGTGGGAGAAAGGAGGGGTGAGAGCAGGGCAAAGTTAACAGTAGATTGTTCTGTCGCGTTCTTGTTGGCATGACGTATTTTTTTGTTTGATTGTCTTTTGCTTTATGTGTTGTGTGATTGTTTTGTTTTGTTTTGCAATGTATTGTATTATTTCGCTTTGTTTTGCTCTATGTTGAGAAAACATTAAAGTGAAAATTTTTAAATATATAAAACAAATCCAACATCAATACCATCAGCATCCACCATCATTGATACAATACATTAAACTATGTGTTCGCATTTATAAATATAATTGTTTGACACAGTTGTTTTTTTTTTTTAAAAAGCAAAAGTTTGAAAATTAGTGCGTAGAATACAATACAAAAGAGCCCACGTGATCGATGAAATGCTCAATTCCAGATAATCACACACACACACACACATAAATGCATGCAGGCGCGCACGCACGCACACATCCACACACAAAATGAACTAAAACACAGATACTATTTGGAAAAGAGAAAAAATAAAACCAGGAAAAAGGCATTACAAATTTTTCACGCCCAGCCAAGCCATTGCTAAGATTGTCATGTCGAAGTGGCCTTGGTGGGGTTGCACCAGACGAGAGAACAGCAAAATGATTTTGAGGGCAACACAGTTCGAACTGGGCTAGACCACGTTTTCGGACGGAAAGTGAAATCTAGGGAGGCGAGAAATACAAATTGAAGAAAATCGATTGAAGTCTTATCGTACAGGCGTGAGAGTAGACACCGCGCCCCGCCAGTGAAGATATTGTCTTGCTGCACCGTTTGTCATTCGTCATAAATCGTTTTCTAGGATTGCAGGCGTGTATATGTGTGGGTGTGTGAATGAGTGTGTGTGCGTGCGTGAATGAGTGTGTAGTTCAGAAAGGAGGGAGATGAAATTTTTTAGAATCTGAGCAAATTAGAAATACTTTGCAGACACATATTGTCCATTTTGTGAGGAACAGAACTTTTTTTGCTATTGGTAACTAATGAAAAGTCCCCATCACTCTTCTTCTGTCACAGAACGGCTATAGTTCATTTTCTATCATTAAAATTCTCAAAAGATGTAACAGGATGAAGTAATGAGTAGTAATGAGTTGTAAGTAGAAATGAGTAATGAGCAGTAATGAGTAGTAATGAGTAGTAAGTAGTAATGAGTAATTAGCAGTAATGACTGGTAATGAGCAGTGATGAGTTGTTATGAGTAGTAACGTGTAGCAATGAGTAGAAACATATTGATAAAATTTATAAAGTAATAACTCACTACGAACAGAGTAAAAGCCCGAGAACTAGTACATTATAGGCACTGTCAATATTTCATTTTGTCATTAACTTGCTCAAGTGAGTGTGTGTGTGTGTGTGTGTGTGTGTGTGTGTGTGTGTGTGTGTGTGTGTGTGTGTGTGTGAAGGACAGTTTCGTAGTATGACAGGTTTATGTGTGGGTGTGTGAATTGACCTAAAACGACGTGCGTGATTTTGAATGAATGTTATCACCAGTCTAAGATCACGATTAGAATTAAAAAATCAAAGTTGATAGTTATCACCAGTCTAAGATCACGATTAGAATTTAAAAATCAAAGTTGATAGTTATCACCAGTCTAAGATCACGATTAGAATTAAAAAATCAAAGTTGATAGTTACAAAAGGAAATAATAAATAAATTAGAGGTTCAAGCATTTACTTAATATAACTGACAGCTGTCCACGTCTGTGTCAATCTCTCTGTGCACAAGTAGGATTTTGTCTTAGTATGATAGATAGATAGATAGATAGATAGATAGGTAGATAGATAGATAGATAGATAGATAGATAGATAGATAGATAGATAGAATACTAATTTATACTGTGCCGTGAAGCGAAGTCTCTGGTATTCATTATTAATATTGATACATTTATCACAGGCACACGTATACCTACCTACGTACACATCTGTATATATCAGGCAGACATATACCTACCTACTTACACATCTATATACACTAGGGGCATTTATGACATGATGTGGAAAAAATGTTCTCTCCAAACGGAGGCTAGAGTTTCAGACGTTCAACGACATTTGTGTTAATAAACAATTGAATTTGCCGTTTAAAACTAACAAAATCTGTCTATAGCGTTAGTCACGTAGGCACATAAATCGCCTATTTGCAACGAGGTCATACTACAATTCGCCTATTTACTAAAACACATCTATGTATAATGTAAACAAACCAAATCACGCCTATTTACAGTGTGTCTATATTAAATTCGCTTATTTGCAGTGTGTGTACATTAGATACGCTTATTTGCAGTGTATATACATTAGATACGCTTATTTACAGTGTGTATACATTAAATACGCTTATTTACAGTGTGTGTACATTAGATACGCTTATTTATAGTGTGTATACATTAGATACGCTTATTTACAGTGTGTATACATTAGATACGCTTATTTACAGTGTGTATACATTAGATACGCTTATTTACAGTGTGTATACATTAGATACGCTTATTTACAACGAGAACATATTACAGTACGTCTGTTTACATGTTGACCACACGTGCACATGTGATCTTTCGTACAATACCCATTTGCATGCCTGTTTTAAAGAATGCACAAATAGTCCTGTTTCCATTGTGAACTGGCATAGCTACCCCTCTTGTCTACCACAAAACAACGTACACGTCTAATTTGCAGTGTAGGCATACGCTCGTATGTTTGTTTACATTGTGAACATGCATCACTACGCCCGTGCATACTAAAAAACTTACAAAAAAAATATTTCAACACTCACTCACGCGCATGCACACGACACCAAACATACAGTAAGGAGGGCACTGTAATCCAGGGCGTTGCGCGGTTTTAACCATCGAAATAGAATTGATGGTCAATTTTACAAAACGTTATTGCAATCACTCTGTCGAGATTCAGAGATTCGTCAGAAAACAGGAATTGTGAGTTGTATTTGTCGCGGCAGTATCCAAGTGGACTGCACTCTCGTCGTATCTTAATGTGCGCAAGAACAGATAATCACAGAGACGATTGCAACCCTGGGATGTCAAGAATTCATGCGAACGATCGTGTTGCGAGGACGAGAACAGAGAGGCGTGAAATACAACTCAATTTCGGAGACCATTTTGCGTGTCCCCCCTCTCTCTCCCCGAAAGGCACCGTAGGTCGGCTTCCATTTCTCTGTAACCCGTGCTCCATCACGATCTTGCAACTCTGCTTAGTGCTTGATCTTTTACCTTGACCTAAATCGGCCGTCTGTTTGCCATCTATATTATGATTATATTTCGAAAAATTACCTTGACCAGAATTGTTGATAACATTCTGTGAGCAAATCCTTGCCTCTATGACAGTCTCAAATTACCTACTTTAATACGAGATAAATGGCATTGCCATGTTAAACCTTCTCCTTGGTAGAGGAGCCATGGCTGCTTCCGGTTGACATGACGTCTTCAGGAATGAGAATGTTGTGCACAGAAGTGAACGTGCTACCACTATCAGCTTTTAAATTTCAATCCAGTTTTTTTTGTGCTTCATTTTAGAGCTGCAGAGATATGACCAAATATTTATTTGTTGAGAAAAAATTAATAATGAAATTTCCAATGGAAAACATGCTTTAAAAAAAAAGTCCTGCAGTTGCTCATTTGTTGTTAAAATCAATGTCAGATGAATTCTGGGCAAATTATGCCATTTAGTTAAACATATTATTAATTACTATTTTTCTCATTATTCTATAATAATTGTAGTACCATTAACAAGATTGCGTGCCAGTAATGCAATAATTTTATTGAGTCTCTGAATTATATGTTAGCGTGTAGCCAACGAGTTATGATGAGCATTGTAAGAGTAGTCTATCGCTGTCGCCACGAAACCCAAATGATTGCTCATGCTTATACGTTGCTATAGAAGAAATATTGTTCATTTCAGCTGGTTCCTGGTCTGAAGGTATATCTGTCTTTTGATTCACGGACTACAGCGTCTGGCACACCTATTCAGCATCGAGTTGTTCCTACCTCAAAGACAACGAAAACGTGACATCACACACTGTCAAGGGACACCATTGCCGGTTGCCATTTTTCAAGAACTCTAGTTAAGTGTGCACTCTCTGAAATAAACTGGTCTGTTGAATACATACTCTATTCGAATAATCAGGCACAACAGGATAGACGAACCCATTAATATATCAAGATTCAGAAAATGATGTTCTCTCTGTCTTCTTATTGCTATTAAATTTTACCTTTGTTATCTTCACTCACATTTGTATAATTTGTTGTGAATGATGACCAGCTGGTATGGTGACGGAGAAAATCTATCTATCTATCTATCTATCTATCTATCTATCTATCTATCTATCTATCTATCTATCTATCTATCTATCTATCTATCTATCTATCTATCTATCTATCTATCTATCTGACTATCTGTCTGGCTGTCTGTATATCTATCTATCTATCTATCTAACTGACTATCTGTCTGTCTGTCTGTATATCTATCTATCTATCTATCTATCTATCTATCTATCTATCTGACTATCTGTCTATCTATCTCTCTATCTATCTGACAATCTGTCTGTCTGTCTGTCTGTATATCTATC
Source organism: Sinotaia quadrata (assembly GCA_028829895.1). NCBI lineage: Eukaryota > Metazoa > Mollusca > Gastropoda > Architaenioglossa > Viviparidae > Sinotaia > Sinotaia quadrata. The sequence goes on from CM054182.1 coordinate 26,525,950, forward strand.
TATCTATCTATCTATCTATCTATCTGACTATCTATCTATCTATCTATCTATCTGACTGTCTATCTATCTATCTATCTATCTATCTATCTGACAATCTGTCTGTCTGTCTGTATATCTATCTATCTATCTGACTATCTATCTATCTATCTGACAATCTGTCTGTCTGTCTGTCTGTATATCTATCTATCTATCTATCTATCTATCTATCTATCTATCTACATGGTTGTGTCATTGAAAAACATTTTACTTTTATTATTGATCATAAGTCTTCGTTTTCTTCTTCTCTTTTCTTTTATATCACTATGCTACTATTTATTTTTCAATTGACATCAAACGTCGTTAGCAGATAAAAATTAAGAACAACTGTCTTTTACAGACAACATCTCAAAACTTGGATAAGAGTGTTTTAGGGTTGATGGGTGAGTCGGATGGCTGTTCGTTGTTCACTTTTGTAAATCAACTGACGACAAAGGGAAGTAATATTACAGTATGTAGATCTACATGATCATTCTTTAATTCAGTTAACAGTGCGTTTCTTCCGCAAACCACGCCATGGCACCCACGACAGCTTATAGCTTTTAAGTACTTGCATCCGCTGCTACAAAGATAAATGGCCACCAGGAATGCTTTTCGTGAAGCCATCTTTGCATTTTTATCTCTCTTTTGTGGCTAATATTTTTATCGAGCTTAATATTTTCTTTAGTTTAAGAAAAGTTATCATATCTCCAACAGCTCAGTTATAAAGCGTGTCAGTGTAGTATTTTTTTGTTATGTGTGTCAGTGTAGTATTTTTCTCATTATATGTGTCAGAGTAGTATTTTTCTCATTATGTGTGTCAGTGAGGTATTTTTTGTTATGTATGACAGTGTAGTATTTTTCTAAAATAATAATAAAATAAAACTGACAGGTTTCGTGTAAAAATAGCTGTTTTTTTCTAAAAATTTTGGGTGTAGTTAAGTAATTGTATCACTCATTGCAGTAAAGTAATGTTTCATCCTGATATAGCTAAATATTGATTAAATATGTGACGCAGTTTTGTAAATGTACAACAGGTTGTAGTTGGATATGACGTTTCTCACTGATGAGTGGAGGTAGATCTATAGCATAGTGTAGTAACTAAGTTAACCCATTTACACATGGAGTTTAAAAACAATATATATTAATTCCAAAAATAATAATAATTGCATTTATACAATCAATAAGCATACACTTTACGCAAAATCAGAATGTTATGATAAAAAAGAACAATGCGATACCTAGCCAGTTCATCAAAATAAATGTGTACCTTGTTGGCAGGGAAGGGGTTAAAGATGTATTTTGTTTCATTCATCGTATAACTAGATTCATCGCAAAAGAACTTATTTCATTCAGTCACGTGACATTTCGTTCACTCCATTGCAAAAGTAATGTTTCATCTCCATTGTGAATCATCACAAAGCGTTTTCTGTCTCTATCACACGCAGCTTCACCCTCTCAACGTCCCCCCCCCCCCGACCGATACTTATCAAATTAAGTAAAACGTTTAAGCTACTGTTGCATTATTTGAGATTTACTTTTTAGCAATGCTTTCTTGATGCATTATTCAACCGACCAGACTGAAAGCTCACAAACAACGCAAATATTACTAACACATTGTTTCTCTTTGATCCAATCGATCAATCGATGGAGATGGCCGTAAACTTTAGACTATTCTTTCCTACATCTAGTTACCCAGACTAAAAGAAATAGAATGAAACCCCCAAGCTGTACTTCTGCTTTTGTCATAAATATCGCCTTATTAAATCTTTTTGCAACCCGACAGTGATTTATGAGTGTGAATTGCGCGCTCGTGGGGTGTATATGTGTGTGTTAGTGTGTTTGTGTGTGTGTGTGTGTGTGTGTGTGTGTGAGAGAGAGAGAGAGAGAGAGAGAGAGAGAGAGAGAGAGAGAGAGAGAGAGAGAGAGAGAGAGAGAGAGAGAGAGATGTTTCTACAGGATTCACTCAAACTGTAAACAAAAGATCAACAGGAACAAGCTAGGGACGTCTTCCATGACAAAACTTTCGCAACTGATGATTGCACGGGGCGTGTGCATTCCATTAATTAAGCGACATGTGGTAATGGAGATAACTCACTATTGACCTATAAGAGAGATGAGACAGCCTCCAGTAATACTCTCATCTGCAGGAAAGACGAAAGCTGTGCAAAGATGGCTGGAATTGTCAGTGAAGAGGGAGTGTATAGCATCAATAATATACAAGGTGATGGATTGAAACTTTCTAAGGTCCTTTGCAACGGACAAATGTGAAATAATTTTCGTTTTTTGTGAATCAATAGTATTTCAATTGTCTTTGATTAAAGAAAAAGAAGAACATCCTCCAGAAAACAAAGAAAACCTATTCAAATTGTAAGATTTGAAAACCAGCAGTGCATAAATTTAATTGATCACACATCTAAAAATCCCTGAAACATATTTGATTTGCGTTAGCTATGGCATTAATTCAGCCAAGCTTTTCTCTGACATATTTGTACATTTGTGTGTTTTTTGTCAGTGACGAACGTTGATCATTATGTTCTAATTCACAGAGAAGAAATTATGAGAGAGATGTAATTGTCTTCATTTAGTAATCGTTGATTTGTTTGTACATGCATTACACTTTTAGAGAAAAGGATTTTCCGGACGGACAGTTTCGAAATAAGCGACGATATAAATACCAGCAACAAGAAAAATAACTGCTCAGAGATATACTTATTGGAATCTTGACCAGCTTGCCATTTAGTGATCGCTTACAAATAGATGCGGAACAATACGCCGTTTCCAGTCATACTCTCTGCCCGGGTGTCTCGTTTGTCTAACGATACTTGTTAATAGCCTAGCAACTAAGACATCCCCCCCCCCCCAAATAGGTGGGTATAGTTAGTCGTTGAGAACTTGAGAGAAATCTTTCATTTCACTAGTACGCTAACTATCAAAGTAATGAATACAGACGCAGTGTGGTTGGTCAATAGTCTCGGTTTGACGTTGTAACGCTGAGGGTCAATGCATTTCGAATGTGTTTCCTATTTGAATGCGTTCTTTTGACACACGACCACGTCTTTTGACACATGACCCACGCTTCTTTTGACACATGACCCACGTTTCTTTTGACACATGACCCACGTTTATCCTTTCATTGTTCGTACATGGTGGTACTAGGTGTCGCCAGGTGTTAGTGGAGGCTCCACTAGTGCCTTTCATACAGTTTGGATTTCAGGAGTACAATACGGAGTCGTCAGCGTATTTCACACATCAATGTTGCCAAACCGCATGCCCATATATTACTATTTTAATTATTATGATACCATCGTCATCATCGTCATCTTTCTTTCCATATTTATTGTCTTCACAGACACTAACTCTGCTGTTGCTACTACTGATGAAGATGACAATGGCGATGTTATAAAAGAAAAGGTATTTTGTCACGAGTTTTCATTTTGTTCGTAATCTAAAAAATGTGTACGAAAATCGGCACAACTTAATGTTCATTACTGATGTAGTCAAATGTCATTATTAACGAGGTCAAATGTCATTACTGAAGTGCGATGTTCCCGACTACCACTCCTGAAACCAGATTTATTTTAAATGGTATTTTAAGTGGTATTTTAAATGGTATTTACTTGAAAGAAAGAAGATTTACGAATGCTTTAGCTTATGACTTTGTAAACTGTTTCTCCTTAAAGCAACAGAACGCTAGAGAACAACGGTTTTAAAGATCGCGAAAGATTCCAGTTATACACGCATACTCAGAATGATGTCTTTTGCCTACAATTTGAATAATACTGCTAGTGCGAACGTCTAGCTGGAGATAAAGAAACAGTCATGTGGATAAATGCTTTTGCACACGGCCTCTCGACTGTTCGATGTTCGGCTCAAGTTCTCGCTGTGTGTGTAGTCAAGTGTTTTGCATTTTGTTAGGAAGACCTCAAGCTTCATAACTATTGATCTGGGCTGACAGGCAACTTCTCCCCCCCCCCAAAAAAAAAAAAATAATAATAACAAACGAAACAAAAAATGAAGAATATCGAAGTTTCAAAATCATAAATAATAAGGAATTAAAAGATAAAGAAACAACAAAATTCGAGAGCTTATGAAAATGAAGATGACGTATTAAATCTTTGTTTTGTTATAAATAAAAATGATGATGACGTATTATATCTTTGGTTATACATGAAAATGATGATGACGTATTATATCTTTGGTTATACATGAAAATGATGATGACGTATTATATCTTTGGTTATACATGAAAATGATGATGACGTATTATATCTTTGGTTAAACATGAAAATGATGATGACGTATTATATTTTTGGTTATACATGAAAATGATGATGACGTATTATATCTTTGGTTATACATTAAAATGACGATAACATATTATACATATATTTGGTTATACATGAAATACAAATACAAGAACTAAAATATATAATATGAAGCTATTGGCGAGAAATGAATGCAAACAAAGTTATATTCATATAAAAGAAAAACAATTACACTGAAGAACGAACGAGAATTTTTAAGCTGTACTCCCATGACTGCGTTATATCAAACACAGAGGTTATAAAAGTGCTTCCCAATATCTATGCTTAAATGACCACAGTATTATGTGATAATTTCAAGCGTTTGTCCTATAATTGCGTTATACCAAACATGATCATAAAAGTATTCCCTATATCAATGCATAATGATCACAGTATTTGTGGTCATTGCAAGCAGCAGACCTTTCCCTTTAATATACCTAGTGGTTGAAATCTTCAATTGTTACAATAAAATATTCTCCAGACAATAATTTGCATAAGTAATACAAGTATTGCAGATACTTTAAAAAAAATTAAATATATAAATGTACAATTAATTATATTTACTGAAAGAGACAAAGAAAGATAGCTTTAGCAAATGAGAAAGTCAAAAACGAAAAGACCCCCTTCCAACCCGATTCTACAATATTTCCGATACATTTTCTTTACGTCGCAGTGCTGTGTAACGACAAGAAAAGAATTGTCTGTCTCATAAAGTAGGATTCTGATTTGCTTACTTCTCCTCGACCTCCACCAAACCTACCCCCTTCCATCGAACTTCATGTCTCCCATTGGCGTTACATACCGTCTTTCAATTGCAGCCGATTACTACAATGCGCGTTTGATGAACTCTTCTGCAACTGCGATAGTTTTTATATTTTATTTGAAAAAAAAAATTATTGCTCATTCATGCATACCGACTGCTTCGCGCTCTTACATGTTGGGGTTTCCGATAGCAACAATTACTGATTGATTTCTGCCTGCGGGACCAGCGAACTGTACACCATTCCGGCTGCCAGACCAGTACACTTATTTATTTGGCTGCAGTCGGCACCGGCAGGCATCGTTCTTTCGCCGCTGTTTTCTGCTGCCTTCTGGAACTCTCCCCATGCAACCCTGCCTCTGACTCTGGAGTTACAAGATGGAGGTTGGGGGGGGGGAGGAGTATGAACAAACATGACGCTTAATCAGAACTATGCAATAAAAAGAAAATAATGGGTACAATGAACAAGACGTGATTTAATCATAAATTTGAAGAGCGATCGCAGCAGAGAATTTGCATAAAATGTAGTCGGAGGTTGGCATTACACACCATCTGCACGCACTTGACTACAACACCCACGCAAGCTCGCACGTCCACATCACGCACACAATGAATGTGCGTGTCACTCTGGTTCGTGTGACGTGTTCGTACTGACTGTGATATGACGCAAGATGTGACGGAGGTTGTGGGTTCTAGCACGGTGATTAAGATTATTTTTGAATTAAATATAATGAAACTCTTCTCAATGATCCACACACACACACAATGCGATCCCTCTCGTCTGTAATGATAAGCTACAGTTCTCTCACACCCCCATTTATTTCACGTATATAAAGTTTAACTCTACTGTTACTCTACCGAACACTAATAAGTAACATTTAATTTCTGCACTTCTACGACACAAAGACGATACTCTAATGTATGAAGCAACTTATGTTAGAGATTACAACTCGCTATGCTCATGTGTAATACAAACAGCCATACACATCTGTATACGTTAGTGAGGCACACCAACACTTCTCACTTAGAATCTACAACCGATAGATTAACAACTACCTTAGTCGCCCACGAGGTCTGGATGTCTTTGTCCATTGTTTGACTTTCCGTGACTGCCATCCATTTGAGCAGTTTGATGTGGCTAACTTCAAAATAAGATACCACAGCAGCAGCAGCCTCTATCTGAGGTCATAACTCGAATGGTGGCCAACACAGCAAGTACTTTGACCGAGCTAAAATATAATACCAGCATCAGGCATCACTCAGATTTCAGGCTATGGGAGAGAGATTCAAGGAATGTAACTCAGCACTCAGCTCTGATACTGAGAACCCGTTACTGCTAACAGGAGAAACGTAGTTCCTATGTGTCTGTCGTCTGCAGTGATCTCTCCCCAAGTGGCAGTGCAGGAGTACATACTTCTAGAAAATGTTACATATTTTGTTGCCTCTTCACTTGGCCATGCCACAGAAGCATATCAGTGACTTCCTACATAATATATATTCATGAAATTTGTAGGCCAACAAGTGAGTTTGCAGTAGGCCTAATTTGTTACAATAAAACATTTAGCATTATTCATAATAACATATGTCTGATTATTGAATCAAGTATGCATCAGACAAAACCAATTACAGACTTATGACCAATTAATGCCAGACAAAACCAATTACAGACTTATGACCAATTAATGCCAGACAAAACCAATTACAGACTTATGACCAATTAATGCCAGACAAAACCAATTACAGACTATGACCAATTAATGCAAATCCACCTACCTTCTCATGCTTTTAATAAGATAATAACAGATAAGGTTATCTTAATTCATAATAATATTTTAAAGATAATAATTATAATTTAAATAGTCATAATAGTTTGCTTTCTTACTCTAAATCATAATTTCCAACTTGAAGCCCTAACAATTTAATTAGACTTAGCTTTGAGCTAGTTATGAAGTTCCTAGTCCAGCTTGTTGCTCATTCTGGCCGCTATAAGTTTTTACAAAATCGTGGCGTCAGTATGAGAGGACTGTCTCTTGGCCAGTGTACACTCGAGACCAGATGCTGGAAGTGTCAACCAAAGTAAATTAAAATATGGTCAACAGCTGTTAAGATACGTAAATAGGTGTGCTAGAGAGACCCAAGTTTAGATTGCCTTTCGTACCCACATGAGTGTCTCCTACAGGAGAGCCATTATCTCCAATGGTAATTTTCCAGACTGAAATTATGAGTCTGAGGACTAGTGGGAATTCCTGGATTTTGTAATTCAGTGATTTATTGCCAGCAGAGCTTAGTATCATGGTTTCTCTAGTATATTATTATTAAAACTAATCTTCCTTTCATTCCACAATTTATTTATATATTTATTAGTTATATATCAATATATTAGAAATATTATTTATGGGTTTTGAGTAAGACTGTGTGAGAGTGTTTGTCCAGCTTTTCCTCACCTCTCCAAATTGTCTGAATGAGTGCAAGAGATGTTGTTAAGTTGCATAATTATGAGCAAACTGTATGAAAGGAGGAATATTGTTGATTTTATCTCCAGCCTGACACTTAGTACAGACTGACCAGCTAAAGAACAAGGCTGCTCTCATAACCACTACATCCACTTAAATTGGTATGCATTGTTGACCCAGCTGAAAGAAAAGGCTTGTCTCAACTACTACATCTACTTGTTGTCGGTCCATGCTGAGTCGTTGAACCCCGTATTCATTCCAGGAAACAAGGGACTAAACACTGATGATGTATTCAAGGTGAGGGACCAATCCTCCTCTGGTCCAGGTAAGTTAAAGTAGGAACTCTCTAAAGACATTAGCATTGTCCTACTTTGTGCACTAAAACTCCTTGCGAGGGGCACGCCACTTAGTTATTGAAAATTATTATTATTATTGTGATAGACTTCTGACCGAATTCTGTGTCACGAACTTCTGACCCACATCCGAAACTCGAATATCATATTTGAATTGAATTCCTTTGTTAGAACCCTCCCATCGTGCACCAGCATGAGGAAAAACAACAGTGAGTTCATCCCTTGTTATGTAACTTTAGACGACAGTCGAGAAAGTTCGGATCAACAAACATACCTCGTGATCTAGTCACGTGATGCATTCATGCACTACAATAAATACTCTTGATGTGGTAATATTCTTTACTCATAACGCAAACCAGCCGACACACACCAGCTCTCGAGCACCTTAGTTGCCGAATATCTTGCTGAGTCAGAAAGGAACATAGGAACCCGTGTCTTGTGCAGTAATTCTACTTTAAGAAGGTAACACGTCTACTTCTTACAATGATATTGCATTTTACTATTTGTATTTTTGTATATGAATTTATTTATGTATTTTGTACAATTCTCCTCCGAGCATACGTGATTCGATAGAATGACCAAAGCCTAAAGATTTCATTGTATATAAATTAATTGTAACCTTTTGACTTTAATTTATATAAACCTTAATTCTCTTGTGCCGCAGAACGTCTGTGCACGTTGCGAATTTCATGTAATTCAAATGATTCTCTTGCGTGTAATTCCATTGTTAATTCATAAAGCGCTCATATTTAATTTGAATTATATTTTGTTCTCCTTGTATGAATTCAATTTTTGATGAAGTAAATGTTTGGAAATTCATACGTTCATGTAATGTTAAAAATAACACACATGTGAATTATATTGTATCTTTTATGAATATAAATATATTGTAAAAGACACGATAGTCAAAGATTTAAAACTATGCGCATTGTATCAGTCACGTGCTTGGATGATTTGCGAATGTAAACGCAAATCGCTCATAGAAACTACACTCTTATTTCAGAATGGGTTCTTCTCTGCCTTATAATACGTTCTATGTATTATTGCCACCTTCGCATCACGTTGGGTGCGTATTCCTTTATTCAACCTTGGACGGACGATGTTACAATTCCGTACCGCCTTTGTTGATGGTGTTCTGCCATAACGAAACCCTAGTGTAACAAGTCGAGAGACGACAAATTATTGGAAACTACGGATCGTACAGTGCAAGCATCACTTGATACGTGGAAGGATCGAACTGACCTCAGACCACGTGCTCATCAAGACTACTAATCCAGATAAGTAACTAACCCGAACTCTGAATCCATTGAATGTGCTGGCAAAAATAACTTCCTCGAACATTAACTTTCAAGCAGATTGAACTTGCCTTAGTTTAGATCTGAAGCTGTGTCTTCGTAATTGATTGTTATTGTTAAATATTAACTATTAAATTCTTTTATTGTTAATACCTCTTTCGTAGTGATTTTTATGCATATAGACCTAATCGTGGTTTGGATGGGGGATCGACTGAGCTAAATGTAACATTTTGAATGCATAAAGATTTAAGAGAGTGTTAACGGTTTCCAAACCGGCTTTTGTACACAAGTTGTCTGTTCGTGAATCTGTTTGTCTGTACTACAAAGGCGCATTTTCATATAAGACGAAAGATAATTTGAGCAACCAGTCTGTTTAAGGAAAGAGGAAAAATTAATTTATCTAATTTATCTAAGTTCTGTAAAATTCCTAAGCAGGGTCTTTAAATAAAAACTGGACATGTAACAATTATTAATTAATCTTTCATAACTAATTGCAAATGAGAATCTTAATTTTATTTTATTAATGGTAGACACATTTTTTTCTCTCCCATTTGGTACTGTGCACATTTTCTCTCTTCCACAACATAAAACAGCATTTATACTTACATAATGTTTCTGTGAGTGGAAAACGTCTTATTAAAGAAGAAGTCCAGCTTTAATCTATATTTAGCGAGCGTCCATCCACCCACTTTCGTTTCCTACATAAGATTATCAATAAGCATAAGAAGGTGAATAAATTTAACAATAAATTTATTAAATAGCAATCAAATATACATATGACACACACAATGAAAGAGATTACTTGACATCAGTATTCCACAAGCAATTATACACTTACTTCAGATAGTTTATTTAACAACTTTACTGGCTCTGTCTTGATGATAACGACGCACTATTTGATATCCTCTACTGCAAGAGTTTGCCTCTTGTCGCTGGACTGATGATTCTGAATTGTGACGCAAGCGTTTTGCTTAAATGTCGTTTAATATCAGCGGAATCTGATTCTCAACCTACATTATATCGATCTCTTTCTCATACACAAACAAATGTGAGCACCGGGTTTATTTATTTAAATAAAACATATGGCAGCGTACTTGTGTATGATGGGTGCGTGTCTATTTTTCTAATCCATGTTCAATTAGACCTAACTAAAAATTTAAATAAAATAAATAATTAAATAAAATCTATATCCAATATAAATTAAATCATAATGAAATCTAAATGAAAATCTAAGTCCAATCTAAATTCAAATCCAATCAAAATCTAATCAAAATCAAATCCATTTTAACCTACTCCAATCCAATCAACTCAATCCAAATAAAATCCAAACATATCGAATGAAAATAAAATCTAATAAAAAAGAAATTTTACTCCAAACGAAATTTAAATGAAAATCTAATCAGGATGCAATGAAATCCAAATCCAAACCAATCAGAATCTACATGCAAGTCTGTTTAAATCCAGTCCAACTCAAATCCAAATCCAATCAGCCTGCCATAACATAAAATATAAAAAAATGTAGCATAGTATCATATAACAATCATACATTCACACACGCTTACACACAATTTTATACAATGTAGCATAGTATCATATAACAATCATACATTCACACACGCTTACACACAATTTTATACAATGTAGTATAGTATCATATAACAATCATACATTCACACACGCTTACACACAATTTGAAATTTAACTCATATGCTTATCCACGTTAGGTCCACTAATTATTCGCATTGGCAATTATTATTTTATACAGAAAAAGCACTAAATATAAATAATATTAAATACATATATTTGTCATAAATACCCGTCGCTGTTCAACCAGTATATCTAGAAATTAAAAGTGGAATTTAGCCTAGTAGGATTATCACACACCCAAAAAATAAACTAAACATTAATTTACGTTTACAGACAAGCATACACTCAAATACCATTGACAAGTGTATCTCACAAATCAACTAACTTCACAAAAATCACGTTATTTATTTAGTTATCAATCAATGATTAGGTCTCATGAAACATCCACACTATCTTACTGACACCAAAAACCATCTTACATGCAATTAATAATAATAATAATAACAATGCTCATATTATAACGCTTCCTAAATTATTTATCCCAGCTTACCTGCTAGTGTTAGAGTGAATTACAGTTACATTAATTGTCGATGTATAAACAAAACAACTACAGAAGTTCTGTGGCAAATTCACGAATCAAGAAGTATTAGAAATTGTTGTGTATTACAATTCTAGACGAAGGAAAAGTCCGTTCAGAATAGTCGTATAACTGGCATAAAAATAAACTTGACATAGATTACAAAGCGGGCACGAAGTACGATAACTCTTTGATTTGACCCAGATGAAAATAGTCGCATCATGGCGGCCTAACATGACGTCAAGATGGCGGCTAATGGCGACTTGAATTGTCCCTAAAATGGCAGCTTGAAGTTGGTTGAGGAATAGCAAGATCTTCGTGTTAACTAGTAGGTGACTAGCGACTGTTTCCTCGCTCTGGATGCGATGGAGGCAAGCTGTCAAAATGTTTGCGTCACCTGTTGATAGTTGCTCTATGGCAGCACCATATTCATCCTCTCTCAACATAGGTCAGCATTAGGTGACCATCTTATTCTATCGAAGAAAATGTAAATCAAGTAAATGCTCTAAATGTAAGCATGGTGAAGAAACAGTGGGGTTTATGCTTTTACTAAATTGTCTTTTGGTCAATTTCTAATGGATAGCAATCCCGGTGATAAGCAAAACCACACGCCTTTTCGACTTTTCATAATATAGCAAGTGTGCCTCGTGTTCGGCTACAAGCACCAAAATACAAGCTGAGCAGGGTTTGCACTTTTCACGTGAATTGTTATGTTCTCACCTCGCTAAAGGACGTTGTTAGTTTAGGCAATGTGTACATTTAATGGAGACGGATTTCTTCACAATGCTCTTAGATTCACCTCGCTAAAGGACGTTGTTAGTTTAGGCAATGTGTACATTTAATGGAGACGGGTTTCATCACAATGCTCTTAGATTCACCTCGCTAAAGGACGTTGTTAGTTTAGGCAATGTGTACATAAATTAACTCACTTATTAATCGAGACGGGTTTCGTCACAATGCTCTTAGTTACACTCATTCGGATCAAGGCACGTATTCCTACTGGTCATCAGCTGTTCTTAATTTCTTTCGCTAAGTCACTGAGACATGTTCACACTTGTCATATAAAGGTCTAAATTTATCTCACTCAGATTTTGCGACATCTTTACACTTGCTATCTTAAAGTCTTGCCTCATCTTGAAGGGCATGTCGCTGCAATTAATTGACAAAAACATGAGCAAGGGAGATAATCGTAACAGGAAATGTAACTTGCGCTGTCGCCTTGGGCAAAGTGAACAAAAGCTATTTAGATTTTTTAAAAATAACTTAATGGTAGAATTGTACATGACGCAATGGGATATCTCTTGGTGGCTTTTGAACAAAGAAATGAAAAAATAAATGATGTTTTAAAATATGAAACATTATACATGCGTTGTCGAGTCCGTGTTCATTTTTGTGAGGTGGACTTAACAAACCAGTAAATACGTTCATTTGATATTTATTTCTTTTTATTATTTTTCACTCACTCACTCAATCAATCACTTAATCACTCACTCACTCAATCAAACAAAAATAGTGAAAGCTATTTCATTTTTATGTTCCAGGACACTGTGCAAACTGTTAAGAGACCTACAGCATCCCATTACCTCCCATGTAGCCATGATGTACAATATTAACAGTTCCCTGCCACACCATTTCAGCCAGTGTTTGTGGATTTTATACGAACATTCATGAAGAAAATGTGCCCCAATATCGTTTGAACTTTACCCTTATTCCAGTAGCATTGCTATTTGAGATGCTGTACTATTTGCTCTGATGAACCTTTAAAATACGTCACTTTTTGCGGGTATTTTTGCTTTTTGAAACGTTGTTAATGAAAGCGATCATTAACCCTAACCACGCTAGGGGAAAAGCTATCGACTAGTCTTCATCTGTCTGTTATGTAAACGTTTGGGCAAAAGTTGTTTTGCCACTTTTACTATTTCTCCTAAATCGTCAAAATCTATTCCAATATTTTCAGAATATCACCTTGTCATCTTTAGTACCCTTTTTGCGCTCTCACTTGCCAATATAATTATGTCTTCCCAAAGGGGCTTTCCAAACTTGATTGTTTTGAGCATATTTCAGTTTCACCTGGACTCACAACAGGGGCTCATCTATCCAGGTGTCCAAATGCTGGTTCGGACTTATGCAGTGTGAGGTTGTTTGGGCGGGCCTTTAAGTTATCGTAATTTTGTCCACTCACATAATACTGACCGCCCTCGCCACTGACCGATCATGTTTAACGAACTTTGTTATTTACTGTTATTCACTTTGACAGAGAAGCTGCAGTACTACAAGTTAAAGTATTCGCTTACTTGTCTAATCTCTTCATCGCAAGTTAGCAGTTATTGTTCTAGAGTCAGTGTGTTCTTCGGTTTGACTGTCCACAGATGCAGCCGTTTAACAAAGCTGACTAACATTAATTCCACTTCGGGTTAACATTCGCTCACTCATTCTTAACAAACCTGACTAACATTAATTCCACTTCGGGTTAATACTCGCTCACTCATTCTTAACAAAGCTGACTAACATTAATTCCACGTCGTATTAATACTCGCTCACTCATTCTTAACAAACCTGACTAACATTAATTCCACTTCGGGTTAATACTCGCTCACTCATTCTTAACAACGCTGACTAACATTAATTCCACTTCGGGTTAATACTCGCTCACTCATTCTTAACAACGCTGACTAACATTAATTCCACGTCGTATTAATACTCGCTCACTCTCAAACTTGACGTTTTCCTTTTAGCAGTCGTGCGACTATGGACACTGTCCAGCTGGATGTGTACATTTCCGTTCACATACCAACATAGACAACTGATTAATAAAGTCTAATATTTCATTAAAAAATACCAACATAGACAACTGATTAATAAAGTCTAATATTTCATTTAAAAATACCAACATAGACAACTGATTAATAAAGTCTAACATTTCATTTAAAAATACATAGACAACTGATTAATAAAGTCTAATATTTCATTTAAAAATACCAACATAGACAACTGTATAATAAAGTCTTATAATTCATTAAAATAAAATTCCACCTCCCCATCATATATGACATTATATTGCAAATGAAATGTTCTCTTTCATGACAAATATCATTACTTTGTACGAAGATTTTATTTGCATGTATGTGCAATTATTGTAAATTGGTTAAGGGCTTTTAAGTGGATAATCGCTAATTTAGTCTTCATTTTTAATTACTCTCAAGGGGTTAGAGCTTCTAAATGGCTAAGCGCTAATGAAGTCTTTATCATTATTACGAGGAATGACTGACTTAACAAACAGACATATTTTATATTTTTGAAATCAATTTCGAATGTGTAAGTTTCACGTTCGTAATTTCTTGAGTTTCTCACTAATTATTTTTGAGAATAATTTCTGTATGATGACGTAAACCTCCAGTTTAGTTTAGACACGCACATTAACGAGCTGATTGATGGCGGTAAACATAGGTACAAGCAAAGAAATGTTTAACAGTCTCGAGAAGAAAATGGATAGTTTAAAGGTAAGAGAAAGAGTCAAAGAAGAATATGAAGTGAAATCTAGCAAAGCAAACATGAGCACGACAACAAAGTAAATCCAACAAGAATAAATGACGTGTACAGTTTATGCATTTATTGCGATGAACTTTCAGATCGTTATATATAACACTCTTTCTAGCCCATTCACTTCCAAACACACACACACACACACACACACACACACACACACACACAAACTGGACCGCATACCTCAGGTCAAGGTCTAGTAGAACGTAAAGACATGCACGAAAGTACACACCCTCGCCGGAGTACAAGCAAACTTAATGAAATTTCCTCGGCTTAATTAGTGGTACAATCTGCAACTCGTGTTTGCTCTCGATCGGCAGCAACTGTTGTTTCACAAGCACTAATCTATCACCTCTCTGGAGAGGCGCATTATGGGTAAACCCTATATTGTAGCTCTGCTCTCAGAAGGAATGATCCACATTAAAGGCGCATTGGGCAAACTTTTTATCAGATGCAATTAGCTCGGTCTTTCTTAATACTGGCAGCTAACTTGATCTTTCTAGATATATGTATTAGTTCAAGAAAACTTATTTTGTGCAGAAAGCACTCGACATGGCAATTAGTCACTATGTCCTGGGTTTATTACAATGGAAAAAGTCGTTATTCAATCGAGTAGTGACGTATTGAGGATGAATGGAGGAGTGGGGTGAGAGCAAGGTTAAGTCTACGTTACACGAAAGGAGAAGGGTGAGGGCAAAGTTAGGCCCACGTTACGCAAAAGGAGAAGGATTAGGACAAAGTTAGGCCCACGTTACGCAAAAGGAGAAGGGTGAGGGCAAAGTAAGGCTCACGTAATACAAAAAAGGAGTGGGGCGAGAGCATAGTTTACACAAAAACTGTTTGTAAACAGGAGCGGGGGAAAAGTTCAAAATTAGGTCTATGTTTACAAAAGTGGATTATTACGAGAGTAAAATTTAGCCTACATTTACAAAATAAAGTAGGGTATAAACAAACTTAGGCCTTTGTAAACAAATTAGAGTAGGGTAAAACAAACTTATGCCTTTGTAAACAAGTTAGAGTGGGTTAAAAACAAAGTTAGGCCTTTGTAAACAAGTTAGAGTGGGGTAAAAACAAAATTAGGCCTTTGTAAACAAATTAGAATAGGGTAAAAACAAAGCTAGGCCTTGGTAAACAAATTAGAGTAGGGTAAAAGCAAAGCTAGACCTTTGCAGACAAATTAGAGTAGGGTAGAAACAAAGTTAGGCCTTGGTAAACAAATTAGAGTAGGGTGAAAATAAAGCTCGATCAACCTTTACAAAAAGAAGTAGGGTGAGAGTAAAGATCGAACCATGTTTACAAAAAGAAGTAGGGTGAAAGTAAAGTTCGGCCCATGTTTACAAAAAGAAGTAGGATGAGAGTAAAGATCGAACCATGTTTACACAAAGAAATAATGTTTTAGTAAAGTTCTACCTGCGTGTACAAACTGGAGTAATGTGAGAGTAAATTCCGGTGTGTGTACACAAAAAATAGAAAAATTGGTTAGAGTAAAGTTCTATCTATGTTAACTAATATTAGTGGGGTAAGGGTAAAGTCTGGCCCATGTTAATTAATATTAGTGGGGTAAGAGTAAAGTTTGGCCTATGTTAACTAATATTAGTGGGGTAAGAGTAAAGTTCGGCCTACAGCTGCATTCATATCTTACCGAAAGTGATTCCAACCTCGTCCCTTAAAACCTACTGATGAACACGGGTGACAATGTCCTGTTACATCGTGAGACGACATCAATAGAACTTGATATAGTGATGGACAGACATATAAATTAATTAATGAATAGTCACATGAATTGATAGATAGAAGGAGTGAGTGATGGATATAGTGAATAACTGATCGACTATTGACTGATTTCCGCTTTACGCCCATGTCCAGCGTTCGGTGGTTTTACTGACAGCTTATTAATACACCGTGTTCTCACGTTAAGCTGCATTCACACTGACAGCTTATTAATATAACGTGTTCTCACATTAAGCTGCATTCACACTGATAGCTTATTAATACAACGCGTTCTCACATTAAGACGCATTCACACTGACAGCTTATTAATACTACGTGTTCTCACGTTAAGCTGCATTCACACTGACAGCTTATTAATACAACGTGTTCTCACGTTAAGCTGCATTCACACTGATAGCTTATTAATACAAAACATTCTCACGTTAAGCTGCATTCACACTGATAGCTTATTAATACAAAACGTTCTCACGTTAAGCTGCATTCACACTGACAGCTTATTAATACACCGTGTTCTCACGTTAAGCTGCATTCACACTGACAGCTTATTAATACACCGTGTTCTCACGTTAAGCTGCATTCACACTGACAGCTTATTAATACACCGTGTTCTCACGTTAAGCTGCATTCACACTGACAGCTTATTAATACACCGTGTTCTCACGTTAAGCTGCATTCACACTGATAGCTTATTAATACAACGCGTTCTCACATTGATACTGCAGTCACGTACGACATAAAGTAGGCTAGAACGAGAACGTACGAATAAGTGGCAGTGTTGCTTTGATCTAGTGTGTCTAAGATTAGTGTTCTTGATGTTCTTGATTCTTGTTCTTGATGCTCCACTCCACTAAATCATCAACAACATAAATGCATTAAAACAGAAAGAAATTCACGACTTGTCTACCTTGGCCATCTGTGATTGAGAAGCGATTTAACAGCAACACATCTGTGTGTTCCTAGACATTCAATTCATTTCACACGAATTTCAGACCACCGTTCAAATTCGTCACATTTAATGTCCCTTACATTCAAAAGTAGTATTGCAAATTCGTCACATTTAATGTCCCTTACATTCAAAAGTAGTATTGCAAATTCGTCACATTTAATGTCCCTTACATTCAAAAGTAGTATTGCAAATTCGTCACATTTAATGTCCCTTACATTCAAAAGTAGTATTGTAAATTCGTCACATTTAAGCAACGCAACATAACCAGCTCTATTGGTTTGAATATTAGGCTTCTAAATGGCTAATCACCGCAGTGGACAATACTAACTTAATAAAATACCCAATTCTAATTGCTGTAGTGATTTAAGCTCTAAAATTCATATATCTATCTAAACAACAATGCGGGCATTGCTTAACAACTGTCAACAGAAATCTTAACTACAGACCAAATCAATGAAAATCGGCAAACTTACTTGGCTGGTAGACGAGGTATTAAATCAATGTCAGGCGCAAAATTAACAAGGGAACAAATCTCATACCACACCGTGAAGAATTTGTATCCAATAACCAGCCCTTGGTGCAAGCTGTCACGGTAGCAAAGGGGAGATAATGAAAAGTACACGTTCCGAAAAGTGGCTTTACCTGATCTGACAATGATACATGTTGACAAAGTATGAACACGTCATAATGCAAACGGCTCTCTGCAGGGAACACGGGAGAAAAAAAAAGTTCAGTACCAAGTCCGGCCATTTAACACCCCCTTTTCACCCACCATTGTATGAAATAAATTGACTGTGAAGATAATATAGAAAGTTATTGGAAATGGCGACGCAGTTTTTGTTTTATAAGTATCCGACTCTTTGACATCCCAGTAAATAATCATTTGAAAAATAAAAATATGTTAATATATTTGCATGACGTAATCCTATATTTTATTACGATGATTTAATTCATTAATACGCATGAATGGCGCCAGGAAATATAGTTACATTGCTGATGAAGTGTTTTTTTTGTAGCACATATTTACATTAAATCAAGCATACAGACATAAATACACACATATATAAATCAAAGAAATCTACATATGTATTCATATCTGCACACATTATATAGAAATACAGTAATCTTAGAATGGCACTAAACTTGAATACATTTGCCTTAAGCCATCAGATTTGGAATGGCATAACTAAATACGTCTGCACTATATTACAAGAAATATGTACATTCCGTAACCACATTTATTATACTAATGAAAATCATTAAATGTCAAAGCAAAATTCCTGCACATGCAGGAAAACAAGTCAGGAGAAGACACATTTAGTTTCTTTTAAAACTTAACATTGTTGCAATCTAGATTTAAAAATTAAAAACAACTCTGTTACCCTTTTAAAATCAAAATTAAAAACTGTGTTGTATTTGCTAAGTTAATGCTACACCATCTGTTATTTGTATTAACCGTGCGAGGAAGGTTGTCAGTGGGAGTTTACAGTAACTCCAGTCTAGTGTGATGTACACCATACACCCGTACCCTGATAGACAATATTCCAAGCGAACTGTGTACACTTACGAATATAAAGCAACCAGATGTCGATCAAACTTTATGAAAATACAAATGCATCTGCACCTAGACTTTTACAAGTAGTCCGTAGCCCTGTCAATCGCTAAGTGCCAACAGAAACAGTCCTTTTGTGTTAGTGTCAGTCGGGCGCCCCCCAGCATTTATTCGTTACAACTGTCCATCATATCTTCAGATAGTCCTCTACGAATGAAATTCAAAAGTATTAAAATTCATTTATTACCAGTGCCCATCATAGATTCAGATTCAGAAAGTCCTCTACATGTCAAAGTCAGAAGTAGCAATCCCATGCATTCCATATTCTTTTGTATGAGCTAATGCAGATTACATTCGTCTAAGAATAAATTACTATTTTACAGACGTGATTGTTCGTCTAAGAATAAATGACTATCTTACAGACGTGATTGTTCGTCTAAGAATAAATGAATATCTTACAGACGTAATTGTGCGTAAGAATAAATGACTATGTTACATGACGTAATTGTGCGTAAGAATAAATGACTATGTTACATGGCGTAGTAGTTTCGGAGCTCTCTTATTATTGTTCTCTCTCCACTCGGCACTGCGAATGCTACAGAAAATTTAGGTTTAAGTTATAAGTATCAAATCTCTTCAATTGTTGTGTAGTTAACATTTACAAACATGTCTTTATATTGGCTTAGTTTCATGTTAAAAACATCTCGTTTAATTTGTTTGTTATGTTACGAAATATTTTCCTCATAGTTAGTAATAGACTTGTCAGTATGATTGCCAGTCAAATGTTATGAAAGGTTTCCTGCTGGTCAATCAGTTCCGGACATGACATTATGATTGTCAATCAAATGTATAAAATTGCCATTTTACCTTTTAGTCACGTATGGATATATTCTCATTTTACAAGAAAGTTGTTTTGTTACGAATATCTCTCATACTTGTTTGCCAAATTAATAAATTCTTATCGAATCGAAATTTATATTGTTATGAATATCTCTCTTCATACTTGTTTGTCACGTGTTCCGAAGTTTCATCATGTCTTTAGTCAATTGTTAGTAACATATTCAAGCATAATCAATATACACATAGTTGACGAACATTTCAAGTTTCAAACATTTCCTCATAAACATTCTGCAAAGTTTAAATCAATAAAATATACAACGTTGAACAACAAAGAAGTAAAACCATTATCGATTGCCATATTAACAAAGCGACTTAAAAAAAAGTACTTAATTTAACAATATTTTCTGGAATGTGTCAGGGTCATACAAAGTGCATTAAGGTAGTGCACTAATTAATAAAAATGCATGCACACCCACAAGCTATCACACGTGCATAATACACAAGCACACACACACACACACACACACACACACACACACACACACACACACACACACACACACCAATCACACATTGTTTTTGTTTGATCCACTAATGCTGTCGACAATGACAGGATTCACTTCCTTAATTTTTACCTGATGTCGTCGGAATAGTGGTGATGTGTTGTGTACTGTGTAGCAATAGTATTCAAATGCTCTTTTTTTCTATGCAGCAATAATGGCCTAGTGAATCGTAAGAGTGTCATAAAATTCTTCTCTTTCCACGGAAATAAGATGGACGTTTTACTGTCGCATAATGTTTCTGCTTGTGGAAACTTCTTACTAGAGGAGTATTAAAAATATGTCTTTTATTTAACGAACCTCCACCCGCCTACTATTACTCCAACATAAGCTTTAATAAGTGCAAAAGGTTAATAAATTTAACAATAAATTTATTAAGTCAACAATCAAGTATACAAGATATGAATATAACCAAAGAGCATTGACATTTACAGCATTTCACTGCAATGTTTGATTAACGCTAGACACTCATGCAGTTTAGCTTAGCATAGACATCAGCAGTAAAATTAACATATATATAATCAAGTTCATGGATAAATTCATCACAGAAATGATAGTGGGGTTTTAGCGAGATAATTATAGTCAATGCACATAACCTTTTCAATGATGGCTGCTATCACTGGCACATGTTCACAATCATATGGTTTGTAAGAAGCCAATGCCTTTCTTATTAGATGACAGTCCAATGTACCCTGCAAGGCACGTCACACAACTGTTCCAGAATCTTCGATGCGCTCACAAAGCACACCGGTTGGGGGGGGGGGGGGTACCGTCCAGAACTTCATAAGCACTATAAAAGCACACCATGCACATAGTGTTCTAGAATCTCCAGGCCCACTACTTACTCACACTATGATTAATGTTCAAAATTCTCGACACCATACTCTAGCCTCAATTTTCGCCATATTGACTCTTGAATGGAATTCACAGGAATCAACTTACAGCAAGACGTTTATTGATACGTTCAAAGACAGCGCTAAGTTTCAGGCATATTTCATCTCTAAACTCCTTTCTCTCGTTACACACAATGTCATCTTACAAACCCTGCAAAAATATTCATTAGCCCGATACACATACAGCATAAAAAATATAGCATCAATCAAAATTCACAAGCCTAATGTACAACAATCAGTGAACATAGAAATAATGGTTCAATTTCAAAAACAATAACCAAATCCAATCATAGATAAATAGCAAACATTTACGAAATATTTCTAAGTCTATTCTTCTTTTATCAGTCAGTTAACTTACCATATACTAATGACCAGACTCGAGTTATGTCAAAATCAAAGTGATTAGAATATATAACTTCTTTAACAAAATATCTTTTGGTCCATCGGATGAGTTTGTTATGAACAAAGGTTAGAGTATTAGTCAGTAAAATACTCATATGCTTGGGAAGTATTTGGATTGCATCAGCAAGTTCTAGAATATTCATTACTTGAGTTGTTTACTCGAAATCTGACACAAACAATATACCATTATAAGAAGGGCCAAAGGTCGGTTCATGTTGACATTTAATAATTTATCAAGTAAGTTTATAAATAAGGATAGGCAACTTTACTTTACTCAGCCTCTCTCTCTCTCTCTCTCTCTCTCTCTCTCTCTATATATATATATATATATATAGTTAACGCATTGTGTGCCATTACAAACGCGATCAGACACAAATATCTGCCTAAATAGATAGATTTCCTATCTTGGTGCAGAAGGAATTAAATCGTGTTGATGTTGGAAGACCTTATGTAACTGATGCATACGAAATACTGTCAAACATCGCATCCTCCCGTCACAGTTTGTTCCACATGTCCGAAATAACTCTCTCGAAACACGAACACTGGTGACCTTTGAAGGCGCTCACGGAAATAAAACTGTCATTTCTGGAAAGAAATCTCTGGAGAAAACGTTTTCTTTGAGAAATGTGAGTTGTTCTGACTTCAATGTGAGATGTTAAGATTGAAATCTTATTAGAAATTAAAGAGATTTTGCTGTCTAGTACAAAGTGCATGTTTGTGCGTGTGTGTGTGTGTGTGTGAGAGAGAGAGAGAGAGAGAGAGAGAGAGAGAGAGAGAGACAGAGAGAGCATGTGTTTGCCGACATATATATTTATCTTACATTTTTTCGACTTTTTTTTATGCAGTTCAAAATTTTATTAAGAGATTAAAGTATCAATTACCCCCGAAATAAACAGTATTTACTTTGCATATTATTGTATGTAGTACACAATTTATAAAGAGATTAAAGTATCACTTACCCCCGAAGTAAACAGTATTTACTTTGCATATTTATTGTAGAGGTAAATATAAATAAAAGCAAATTACATTATGTTATACAAAGCGAGGTTAATTACATTATGTTATACAAAGCGAGGTTAATTACATTATGTTACATAAAGCGAGGTTAATTACATTATGTCATACAAAGCGAGGTTAATTACATTATGTTATACAAAGCGAGGTTAATTACATTATGTTATACAAAGCGAGGTTAATTACATTATGTTATACAAAGCGAGGTTAATTACATTATGTTACATTATGTTACATAAAGCGAGGTTAATTACATTATGTCATACAAAGCGAGGTTAATTACATTATGTTATACAAAGCGAGGTTAATTACATTATGTTATACAAAGCGAGGTTAATTACATTATGTTATACAAAGCGAGGTTAATTACATTATGTTATACAAAGCGAGGTTAATTACATTATGTTATACAAAGCGAGGTTAATAATTGCAAGAAATGGAAGTGTCCTAACTTTGGCGAGCTAGATCAGTAACACGAAAGACACTCTTTTCAAAGTAAATTTCTAGACATAATAATAATTGTTTATTTATTACTAAAGTAATATTATCAATGATCGTATCCACAGAACATACTGTAAATGTGGTTAGTAAAACTAGTTTATTCAGTGTAAAGAAGTACAATGTCTCAATATTAATTATTTAGAAAAATCTTGTGTTGCTGTTAAACATTTCTATTTTAATTTCTAAATGAACATGTTTTAACTTTGTCTCTTTTTCTCTCTCTATATTTATCTATCTATCTATCTATCTATCTATCTATCTATCTATCTATCTATCTATCTATCTATCTATCTATCTATCTATCTATCTATCTATCTATCTATCTATCTATCTATCTATCTATCTATCTATCTATCTATCTATCTATCTATCTATCTAGTTCTTCACGTTCTGTCTGTCTGCCTGTCTTTCTCCCAAATGTTCATTTATTTATTCGTTTATTTTACGTTTTTACTTTTTTCATTCCTTCCTTGCTGTCGCTGTTTACACAAAAAATGTTGTAGAATTTTATCTATTGAAAAATATAAAAATAACAATTGGAAAAATGCAATGAAAGCAAAATTGTTTTTTTATTATTTACGGATGGCTTCAAAGGTAACAGTAAAGAATGCCCCCTGTTACAAACGGCAACCAAAACAATACGCAAGTTATAGCGTCTTTGTCAGATGTCAAACTGAACCAAATGACCAATTTGTAGAATTCGCTAAAAGATAAAAGAAAGTAATCTAAAAAAAAATGTACGAGCCAGTAAATTGGATTCACTTGATAATACACTATTGATTTTTTCTTTGTACTTTTCGAATTTAAATTTTTATTCCTCTTCACGAATACCAGTGACACAGAGGTATTACACAAACAATGAAAGAAAGAGAAACAAATGAAAAAAATATCACTCTTTGCTGAAAAAGACGTCTTCGTCTGTTATTTCGCTTAAATTATCACATTGTCGACACATCAGGGTGTGACCTTTAAGAGGAAAAGAAAATGGACTATATCGGTAGTATTTCAAGGCGTCACGCAAAAGTTCAAACTGTCTTGCACTTCCGTCCGGCTGTTCGTGGTGATTTTGCAACTCGACGCCGAGAAACTATTCATAATATTTTTTTGTTTGCTGTTTTTGCTGTTGATGTCCTCTTTTCTTCCTTTTTTTTCTCCTTTGAACTTTTTATTTTAATTGAATGGAAATCTGGAGATGAGTGATGGAGGCTGCTCTGAATCTTTGGTATTCTCTTTGTTTTCGTATCAGGAAACAGGCGAGTCTGAACGAAACTGTATTTCGTCAGCACGTGAACAAGTATATTAATGCAAACTGTATGCACAAATCTGATGATATAAAACAGGTGAATACGTGAACGGACGCATAGATAGTCTGACTGACATGCACACACATACATACATACATACGGATGGATAGACAGACAGACAGACAGATTAGATATAGATAGATAAATAGATAGGTAGGTAGGTAGGTAGATAGATAGGTAGATAGTTAAGTAGGTAGATAGATAGATAGATAGACAGATAGGTAGGTAGGTAGTTAGCTAGGTAGGTAGATAGATAGATAAATAGATAGGTAGATAGATAGACAGATAGATAGGTATGTAGGTAGGTAGCTAGGTAGGTATGTAGATAGGTAGATAAATAGACAGATAGATAGATAGATAGATTGATGGATAGATAGATAGATAGATAGATAGATAGATAGATAGATAGATAGATAGATAGATAGATAGATAGATAGATAGATAGATAGATAGATAGATAGATAGATAGTCATACTGCACACATCAGAAATAGAAAACGAAGTATAGGTGTTAAATAAGAGAAAAAGAAAGAGAACATGGGTATGAGTGAGATCGTGCGTGCATGCGAACGAGAGCGTGCTAAATCCATATCATTGTAGAACATTCATAAGAAAAAAAAAACATTAACTATAATGGTAAAGTCTATAGTAGCCGGCAACCAGTGTTCCTTTCTGTACGTCTACCGACCTCGCCCTTCCTCTTGGCAGTGCTGTCGGAATCTTGTGGATTACTTTTGATATGATCACGTGCCCTTCTCTGTCCACTGCAAGCTTGTATCTTAACGTCTAATTTCACTTTGTGCTTCAAATCACGATGACGTATGCATGCAGACGCGCGCGCTGTTTATCGAAGTCAGAGTTGAGCGGGGTCCAGCACATTCTCGTTGAGCTGGGTTCCGAACACAGGCAAAATTCTCAGAATAGCGAACGATTTTGAGCGTGTGTGAACGGCGCCATGTGGTGGTGAATTATTTAGGTATTACAAGAAAACGAAACAATCAGTCATTTACAGTACTTTCAACAAGTCGGAAATTTCGAAATGTCCATCACATACGTACATACAAATGAAGACATGAAATACTTGCTTCATGGAAATACGTTTAGTATATGGACACATCTTTACTTCATTGTAATATTTATAGTAGTATTAGAAGTAGTGGTGGTGGTAGTAGTAGTAGTAGTGGTAATAGTGGCGATAGAAGTAGTAGAAGAAAAAGTATTAAGTAGCAGTAGAAGTAGTGGTGGAGTAGTAGTGGTAATATTGGTGATAGAAGTAGTAGAAGAAGTATTAGTAGTGTTAGTATAAGTAGCAGTAGAAGTAGTAGAAAAAGTATTAGTAGTGTTAGTATAAGTAGCAGTAGAAGTAGTAGAAGAAGTATTAGTAGTGTTAGTATAAGTAGCAGTAGAAGTAGTAGTGGTAGTAGTAGTGTTAATAGTGGCGACAGAAGTAGAAGAGGTATTAGTAGTTTTAGTGTAAGTAGAAGTAGTACGAGTAAAAAAGTCGTATGGCGTATTTAATTTAAATTAGCCTTACACACTAATCAGTTTTAAGTTTTTGGGAGCGCTTTCTTGGTGTTATTATGAATACTTCCATTAGTGAATAATGGTCATGGGATTTTGAATAGTTTGTGGGTGATACATATTGCATAACATTTTTACGGATTTCATGGAGTAATTATAAATATTTGTACTTTGAATAATTGCTCTAATACTTTGAGACGTGGGTGGGTGTTAATTATTACGTGACATTTTCAATATTTCTTCATGTTCATCCCGTTAAAACTGCTCAGAGTTAATTATGTTTACTATTACCGCCATTTGCATTTTGCAGACATTTAATAGGTGTAACATCTTCATATTAATAGGTAATTACAATTCTATTAAGTCTGAAAGGGAAGCAAAATGTTCAGTATTTATGAGAGTTTATCCTATTTCCCGATTTGACTAAAATACTTGTGCCTTAGACTGGGGACGATAATTCTTATAGCTTACAATGCGTATTCATTATAAATATGATGGTACAAGAGTGTTGCATTGCGTCATAAGATGGACAATGATGATGAACGATAATTATGAACGACAGCCACAGCAACAGAGATGGCAACATGCTTGGTTGTTGTTACATCAATATTTTGAGATCATGTAGACACCTGCAGGGTGCAGACATCTCAGAACATGGCTCGTACTAAACCTAAATCTACCAACCAACGAAAGAAAATTGAGTTAACACTGCAAAACCTAAATTTACAAACCCACTAAAGAAAATCCGAGCTACCACTGCACAACCTAAATCCACCAACCCACTAAAGAAAATTTGAGCTAACACTGTTAAACCTAAATCTACCAACACATTAAGTAAATCTGAGCTAGCACTGTATAACCTAATCTAGCAACTCATTAAAAAAATTGAGCTAGTACTGTAAAACCTAAATCTACCTACCCATTAAAGAAAAACAGACCTTGCAGTGCAAAACCTAAATCTACAAACCCATTAAAGAAAACCAGACCTAGCACTGTGGAAACCTAAATCTACAACCTCGTTAAAGAAAAGCAGATCTAGCACTGTGAAAACCTAAATTTTAAACAGATTAAAGAAAAACAGATCTAGAGCTGTAAAAACTATATCTACAAACCCATTAAAAAAAACCAGCTGGCACCATAAAAACCTAAATCTTCACACCCATTAAAGAAAAACAGATCTATCACTATAAAAACCTAAATCTTCATACCCATTAAAGAAAACCGAGCTAGCTAGAACTGTAAAAACCTATATCTACAAACTCATTACAGAAAACCAGCTAGCACTATAAAAACCTAAATCTTCACACCCATTAAAGTAAAACAGATCTATCACTATAAAAACCTAAATCTTCACACCCATTAAAGTAAAACAGATCTATCACTATAAAAACCTAAATCTTCAAACCCATTTAGTAAAACAGATCTAAACAAATCTGAACACGAAGAGAAGAAATTATCGCTGCATAAAATAAATCTACCAACCCACTATGGACGACAAGACGCCAACATATCAACGTCTAAATCTACCAACCCACTCAAGAAAACGACATTGCATAGCAAAATCTAAAACACTAGTAGTGCAGTGAGTTCCTTCACTGGGTCTGTTGCACCGACGGCATGTGGGAACACAACAGCTGGTACTGTGTTGCTCATTGATCCAGCGCGGTAAGGGCCGTTAATGGCGGGACCCGGGTCTTGCTTGAAAGAACATCACGGGGTGGGGTGGTGGAATAAAGGAGCTAGTGCCATTTTGCAAAGGAGATGGGGTTGGCGGATCCACTGCTGAAATAGTGGTTTTTAGCTGGGAATTTTCTAAGAGAACTTGAAAGACTTTGTCCATCAAAATCGTCATATATTATCACTTTATGCTGGTTTTATTCCTTGGGCTCTTTACATCTCCTCTCATTAAAAAAAATCGAAAAACAAACAACCAACTAAAAAACTAACAAGGAACTACCCGATAA
Source organism: Sinotaia quadrata (assembly GCA_028829895.1). Taxonomy (NCBI): domain Eukaryota; kingdom Metazoa; phylum Mollusca; class Gastropoda; order Architaenioglossa; family Viviparidae; genus Sinotaia; species Sinotaia quadrata. Next base: position 26,554,067 of record CM054182.1, read on the forward strand.
TTGTATTACTCAAAGCGTATCTTGAAACGCTGTCAAGTTATAATATATTTACATTATTCTGTAGAGCTTTAAGGTGAGTCCCGAACTAAACCTGTACGATGTTGGAGTTGATTCGATGTCTTTGTTGTATGTGATGAATCGATGTCCTCGCTGTAGGTGATGTTTTGATGTCTTTGTTGTACGCGATGATTTGATGTCTTTGTTGTATGTGATGAATAAATGTCCTTGCTGTAGGGGATGTTTTGATGTCTTTGTTGTACGTGATAATCTGATGTCTTTGTTGTATGTGGTGATTCAATATCTTTGTTGTAGTGATTAATCGATGAATTTTATTTAGGTTATGATTTTATATCTTTGTTGTAGGTGATGAATCGATGTTTTTGTTGTAAGAGATGATTTGATGTCTTTGTTGTAGGTGATGAATCGATGTATTTATTGTAGCTGGTGAATCAATGTCTTTGTTGTGGGTGATGATTCAATATCTTGAAAGTGATGATTTGATGTCTTTCTTGTAGGTGATGATTCAATGTGAATGTTTGTAAGTTGAGTATCCAGGACACTTGTGCTATAGACTTTCTTAACTCACCGAAACATGTTAATTTCGCTGATTGGATTTACTTCTTAAATCTTAAGCTTGTATTTAAAATGGAGAGACATATTGAAGGCTAGGCCAATCTGTATATCATCCTTTAACGAAATCTCTCTGGAATATATTCAAAGATTAGACCTTCTTCACTAAAATTCCATTACCAATCTTTCTGTATGTAAGGGAAGTCTAAGCATATTATGCCGAGTTATAAAACACTATTTTAACTTTTATTAATTGTTTCATTAACTATCATTATTTAATCTACGAGAAGGTATTTCCACTAGTCAACTTGCGTTGATGGTGCAATAGTTGTTTATAAGTTAGTAGTATGTAGATCGCTCTAAAGGTGAAGGAAAGGCGGTTAACCAGATACGAGACGCCCATATTTGGTCACTTGCATTCCGTATCGTAACGTAGTTTTAATCCGCTAGCGGACCTAGAGTCCATTCATATATATGTTTCAATGAACTAAATTCCTCAGACGCACATGTTTCCATTGTACTCGCAACCAAGGGCAGATTATCACGTCCATGCTGAACACAAACGAATATGACATTGTGTAAATATAGTTGGCTTCTCTAAATTATTGTATTTCTTATTTGTACAAAACCATGTAAAATATTTATGTGATTGTTAAATGATTGTGTAATTAATGCATTTTTCTCATAGAAGCTAAGTGGCGTTAGCGATTGATATATATTTTAGAAATGATTGAGATAAAATAAGCAAGTGTATTGCTAGGTTCACACTTGTTAAAATCGTTTGTAGCTGGTAAGCGCTATCAGTGAACGATTGTTGATAAGCACTTGCTAAATATATTGTGAACCACTTGCTTACAATTGTATGGTTTCTCAATATAATATATATCAGGGAAATCATTTTATCCATTTGTAAATATTTTATTGACGTGAATTGTTAAGTTAGCGTGTAGCTAACTAATAGAGATTTATAAAGAGTAAATCTAGCACTGCCGCCATGAAGCCCATATGATTGCTCACTGTAATAGGACACTGTAGAAATTATGTTATTTTTTTACAACCGATCTAGGGAATTACCCCAAGCTGATGACAACTCTCAGGATTCACCCCAAAGGAGCAGAGATCTCCTGAGGACTACGCCAGAGTTCGTATCCGATGTTGGGAGTGATGGAGATGGAAGACAACTGCTGTGTGTAGTCAAGTAGACAACAGCAGCTCTTCAACTCTTCGAGAGACTCTAGACAAGTGTACTCAAGACGACCAATGAACTGAACGGACCTTCGAATATACACATAGAAATCGAGCTAAGCAGGATAGATAAAGTCTTGATTTTCCCTGTATAACCAATATTCCTTTTATTATAATTTGTTATTAAACTTTATTGTTATATTATCCATTTATACATATGACACTTTAGTATACCATCTTTACCCTATTAACTAATTCTTCTTAACTATACCCAATTAAACTACTTTACTGTACCCTCTTTTTTAAACATTCTTCATTCCGCCCTCCTAACTACACCGTCTAAATAAAGTTTCTTTGCTAAATCTTCTTAACTAAACCCTCCTCACTAAACTTTCTTTGCTAAATCTTCTTAACTAAACCCTCCTCACTAAACTTTCTTTGCTAAATCTTCTTAACTTTACCCTGTTTATTAAACCTTCATTAAACATAATAAATCATGTTTATTAAATCTTATTAAGCCCTTCTCAATAAGACTTCTATACTAAACCTTCTAAACTAAACTTTTTTTTTACTAAACCCTCTTTACTACTTAGCTTGAACTTTGCGTGTGTATACAGTCGGTTATTTTTAATGAAAATGGCTATTTGTTTTTAATCAAGACGACTATTTGTTTTTAATCAAGACGGCGTTTTGTTACTGTATATCCAATGCATTTCGCAATACACAATGCTCGGAATCCAATGTATTTCGCAATACACAGTGCACGGAATCCAATGCATTGGTGTAGTCCTAGAGGTGGGAGTAGCACCTTAACTCGTGAGTAGAGTCACGGATCACATTTAATGCATTTTGCACGTCTTGTAGTGGGCGGATCTTGTGTCTAGTCCGTTAAATTTTGAGACAGGAAATAATAGACGGTCATTTCTGGTTGTCAGTGGAGCACTGTTCCAGATCCATTAACGCAAATATAAATGGATCATTATTTGTATGATTTTCACCACCCTCTCATCATCGCCGTCATTATCAGCTGCGCGACCAGCAGCACAATAGTAATTACCGCCATCCTCTCCTTCCTGTCTTTCCCTATTCCATCTAATTGTCTCCCTTGTTTTCAATCATTTCTTTCCTTTGAATGTTCTGAAATTATCAGTGTCCTGCGCGGCCATACACTGTAATGTGAACATGTCCTGCACGGCCATACACTGTAATGTGAACATGTCCTGCACGGCCATACACCTGCAATGTGAACATGTTTGTACATTAGTGATGTGACTATGGCTTGAACAACGAATCCAGATTGTCACCAAAGCATTGTGAAAGTCGAAACCCTTTCACATCATCCAATCATCTTTTCGTTTTCTTCTACTCATGCTCGCGTAAAATTATGCTTTGCTGATACGCGAATAACGAATAAAGTTGTTCAAAGAAATTTATGTTGCAATTGATAGTAATGGGCAATGGCACCCTACGGCTGGGGTTGTGGCAAAGAGACCAGATATTGGAATGTGTCTTCAAAGTAGTATATCTATATTTACTTTTAAAAATCCATACAAACAAAGCGTGTTAGAAGGGTGTTTACCTAGGCATGGAGAGACATTATGAGATAGATGCACGTGTGTGATAAAACTTTAAAAGAGTGTATTTTGGTATCATGATTTAAGGTGAGAATGTTTTGATTCAGTGTGTTTTGATATGATTTAAGGTGAGAATGATTTGATTCAGTGTGTTTTGATATGATTTAAGGTGAGAATGTTTTGATGCAGTATTTAATGTTACGATTTCAAAGAACAATGATTTGATGGTGTATTTTGATATGATTTAAATGAGAATGCATTCATGTAGTGTATTTTGATATTTTGACACTTTCTTTTGAACACCTTTCTGTAAGAAGAGAATGCTTTAAGACCCGGTGTTGTTATTGATTCCTGTCTCCAATATCGTACTTTAAGCAAATACTGTGAGGCAGCAGTTGCTATAATATTTGTCTTCAATAATTTTCTTTAAGCATGTGCTTCCACATAATGGTTGATATAGATTACCTGTCTGCAATACCGTTCCTTAACAAGAGTTTTGAAGCATTGGTTGAGTGTATGTGAATATGTGTGCGAGTGTATGTGAGAATGTGAGTGTAGGGGTATGTGGGTGTGAGCGTGTGTGTGTGTGTGTGTGTGTGTGTGTGTGTGTGTGTGTGTGTGTATGCGTGTTTGAGTGTTATGTGTGTTTGTGTGTTTGTGAGTGTGTGAGCGAGTGTGTGTATATAAAATACTTCTTTAAGCTCTGAATGCTCTAAGACGATGTTGTTGATGTTACTGTTGAATGAGACTTGTGTTTATGAATTAATTTATTTAAGGCGTGCCTCTCTATCCACCTGCACATGCAGATTATGATTTATTAATTTTATTTCTATATTTAGATTGATTTGTTCCCCCCCCCACACACTCGGTATTAATTAAACCAGAGCAAGTTATAACAATACAAGGTAATTACAGTTTCTATTATATTATATACAACCTACAATGGGCTACACTTTGCTCTAGATGCCAAGAATAATGTAACAAATAAAACAAATGTAATATGTTAAAAATGTAACAAAGAAAGTTTTTAGTTTTCAACCTTCCAAAGTTTATTACTGGTCCAGAAATCAGCTTTTACCTTTCTACAAGTTTGTGATTATTTCTCGTTAATTTACGGTAGGTATGGAAACGAAACTCAAGCCGAAATACCCACTAAAAGAAGAAAGAGAAAGAGAATGCCATTTTTTAAAATAATATTAAGAATTAAGCAGACAGTAAACATAAAATAGATAATCTCGGACCTTCTCACGAACCGCAACGACAGAGAAGCAGCCGTACGCGTGCTAACTAATCATTCTTGATTAGAGCGAAGCGTTTTAAGGAAATTGTACTAGTTTCAACAAATCACCATGGAACATCAGATGTTGTCAAGTATTTTTTAATATATCACGTTTTCTTCACGGCACTGCCATAATACAGAACGAGGAAACACTAGCCCAAATCTCACTGCAGTCAAAACAGGATAGCTACAGACAGTGAGTGACAAAGTTGACCTAAACGTCTTACATGATGTGTTTGCCAATATACATACACACAGATCACTCACACACATATCACTCACACAGAGATCACTCACACACAGATCACTCACACCACCTGTTTTAAAAAAAGTATTTCGAAGTACAAAATTAACCAGTAAAACAATTCATTTCCTGACTTTGCGATCTTTGCGATTCCATAGAACTTATACAACCATAATGTTCTTCTAGGAATAGAGCATGAGTTGTTACCCTCTGTCACACGGGCCTACCATTTCTTGGCCCATCTGAAGTGATGCTTCTTCTTCTTAACAGGAGCATGAGATGGGGAAGTGGTACATCAGAGAGACGAAGAATGTTATTGCCACTATTACCAATTATTTCATTCACGGTGGACATCATGAGTGATGCATTGTAAATATTCACACGATTCTGAAATTAGAGTTAAATAATTGTCGTCAGTTTATAAAGTGAAATAACTTGTTTCATATACTTATTCAGCCGGTGTGTTATGAAAATATTATGTTATGATTATAAGCCTTCTTATAATGATGTAATGCAATGTTTCTTGTAGATAAATGATTAATATATACTGTGCTGTAGAATGAAGGAAATGAAAATTGGGAAGAAAAGCCACCATGGATTGGTGCTTTGAACCTAATTAGTGCTATGAGCCTAATTGGTCTTATGAGCCTAATTGGTCTTATGAGCCTAATCGGTCCTATGAGCCTAATTGGTCCTTTGAGCCTAATCGGTCCTATGAGCCTAATTGGTCCTTTGAGCCTAATCGGTCCTGTGAGCCTAATTGGTCCTTTGAGCCTAATTTGTTTTATGAGCCTAATTGGTCTTATGAGCCTAATCGGTCCTATGAGCCTAATTGGTCCTTTGAGCCTAATTGGTCTTATGAGTCTAATTTGTTTTATGAGCCTAATTGGTCTTATGAACCTAATTGGTCTTACCGGTGCTATGTATACGCGTGCGTAAATGTCATCTATATGAGTGAAGTGTGAATAAGCTGAGTGATCATATGTTAAGGAGGCTTTGTGTTCGGTAGTCAAGCAACCAAGGGCTAGTTGATCAGTCGGAATGGGGATAACCAAGGGGTCAGCTTTCCTGAACAAGTAGGCAATGTTAGTAGATCAGTTATATATGCGCATGCCTATGTGGGTGTGAACACGTCTAACTGGTTAATAGATGTCTAGCAGTTTTTGAGTAGGAGAACTCTCGCAGTAAGCAAATCTCCGACGTTTTGAACTGCTCATTGCTTTTGATGTGGCAAGAATAACTATTAGTTTGGTAGGTGTAAAGGGGGGAGATAAAGCGTGAGGAAGATTTTGAGACCTCTTACGGAGAAGGTATTATATGTAGAAGTATGGGAGATTATTATAATCAGTACAGAATTAATTTGATTGAAATTGCTATTATAATACGTATGGTGAGATAGGTTTTCTTAAAATAAGTGTTCGTGATTGAAATTGCTCTGTTATAATACGTGTGGTGAGATAGGTTTTCTTAAAATAAGTGTTCGTGATTGAAATTGCTCTGTTATAATACGTGTGGTGAGATAGGTTTTCTTAAAATAAGTGTTCGTGATTGAAATTGCTCTGTTATAATACGTGTGGTGAGATAGGTTTTCTTAAAATAAGTGTTCGTGATTGAAATTGCTCTGTTATAATACGTGTGGTGAGATAGGTTTTCTTAAAATAAGTGTTCGTGATTGAAATTGCTCTGTTATAATACGTGTGGTGAGATAGGTTTTCTTAAAATAAGTGTTCGTGATTGAAATTGCTCTGTTGATGAGATAGGTTTTCTTAAAATAAGTGTTCGTGATTGAAATTGCTCTGTTATAATACGTATGGTGAGATAGGTTTTCTTAAAATAAGTGTTCGTGATTGAAATTGCTCTGTTGATGAGATAGGTTTTCTTAAAATAAGTGTTCGTGATTGAAATTGCTCTGTTATAATACGTGTGGTGAGATAGGTTCGAAATACAAGTGGTGTGCATTCTAAAAGTCACGTATTGCAGAGTTCAAGTAAAACAAAATGCCAGTGGTGAACAGATCAGACTATCCAGAGAAATGTACGTTCCAAAGGAACTTCCTGCCAAAACGTGTTCATTGAGGGCATATCCTGTCAGAGAATTTTGTCAGACAGTTTTTCTTAGCAGAGGAGAATTGTCAGAGTGATTATAGTGCATGTACTGAGCTTATGTTACGCACACTACTGCTCAGGCAGTATGACAACTTTATGAAGCCCACGCACAGTACTGCTCAGGCAGTATGACAACTTTATGAAGCCCACGCAAAACTACCTTACTGTAATAAGGGGACATAATTCAACTGGCCAGTATTTTCAGCACCATCGTAGATGTTCAAGGATAAAAGTGTTGTTCCCTCTTTCAAACTGACTTGCTGAATTCAGCGAGCGGTATTTCAAATGTAGACAATAGCCAACAGAAACAGGACTGAGAGCAACGAGTAGGCCAAAGGTCGAGAAAAATCAAACGTGTGGTAAGTACACTTAGAAAGGGCGCGGATTCTTATGTTAATTAACTGAATTAAACATCGTGTTTTGTTTACTTTTACTGTTTTCTATACATCTCTTGCTAACTGTAGCATATCATTGTGTACTGACTAATTTAGTAGCAGCAGTAATTGATCAAATTTAATTAGTGAATGGGGATGACAGGCCAGTAGATATTAGGTGTGGTGGCCAGAATTGGTATCATCCAGCATCTAAACTTCATTCCCTTGAGCAGAAGATGTCTTGAGGCGTGGGGTGTTGACACATGTCTCCATAATTTTCCAGCAGACATGTTGTGAGGCAGAAAGCTGATATTTTGAACTTGTCTCCTTTACCTTTTCCTAATCAGAAAATGTTGTGAGACAGTGGGGTGATAATATGACTCTTTGTCTCTAATACCTTATTCTAATCAGAAATTGTTGTGAGACAGTGGGGTGATAATATGACTCTTTGTCTCTAATACCTTTTCCTAATCAGAAAATTATTTAAGATGGTAGTGTGTGATATATGTCTGGAATGCCGTTTTCTTTTATTAATAGAATGATTTGCGAGAGTGTTGACAAAATATGACTCTTGTCTCGATTACATATCCTTACCAATAGAATATTTTTTGAGATGCCTTATAGTGTGGCACTAATCTTGAAAACGTTGTATTTATAACGGGAATGGCGTGAGATGGTGTGTTGATACTGTTACACTAGTCTCAAGTACCTTCCCTTAACCAGAGATACCGATAGCAATATATCAGATTCCTTTAATCAGGCATAGAAAATTAAAGTTTGAGCATTCCTTCCCCTTATCGGGGCATGAAATGGGCTGCGTACAGAACATCTCGGTGCCAAGTCAAAATTTTACAAAGCATTTCCTATAGCAAAACCAAGAAACATGCGCTTTGAAAGATCACACAGATTCACTCATGTCTATTAATCATAGAAAATAACAAGACTCTGAAATATCACCCGACATTCAGCAACATATTAATCAAGCACAAGACTCTGAAATATCACCCCGATATACAACAACATCAATCAAACACAAGACTGAAATATCACCCGACATTCAGCACCGTATCAATCAAGAGCAAGACTTTGAAATGTCACCCCGACCTACAACAACATCAATCAAACACAAGACTCTAAAATATCACCCGACCTTCAGCACCATATCAATCAAGCAAGACTTTGAAATGTCACCCCGGCCTGCAACAACGTCAACCAAGCACATACTTTGAAATGTCACCCCGGACTACAACAACGTCAACCAAGCACAGGACTATGAAATATCGTCAAGATCTACGGTGTTGTGACAAAAGTGCGGATCCAATCACACACAGAACGTCAAACACCATACCATTAAGAACGAAAGTTTGTGTGGTGTCCTTCACAATCCATATTATACAACATACACCAACAAGAATACATGTTTTAAAGTATCTTCCAGGAAGTCTTTGACGCACATTTTCTAAGTAGATATTCTCGTGAGCAAAGAATCGAACGGGTTTGTATGAGGAGTGTCCATGGGTGACGAGGCACTTAAATGAATGTATGGCATAACTAAATAAAGACGATTATAGTGTTGATAAAAAAAAATAATGTTGATGATGATGGAGGTGGTGGGTGTGATGACGACAATGACGACGATGATGAAGTGGTCTGGTAAAAGTGATAATTGTGATGATGATGACGTAGGTGATAATAGTGGTGATGGTGATGATGGTGATGATGATGGTTGTTGTGGTGGTGCTGATGATAATTTTGATGATTATGGTGTTGGTGTGATGACGATGATGGTTATGATAATGATGATGTTGACGTTGATGTTAATGATGATGTTGATGACGATATTGCTGTTGTTGACGACGACGACAACAACAACGACGATGATGATGATGACAGCACTGATCGCAAAGCTCTCTCAGCTAATTTGTACGTGCCATGGCGTTCTAATAATCGGATGAAAGAGTGCTTCTGAACTGAAAGAAAAATACTTACAAATATTCACACACACAGGGCTATTCAGGGCTATAAAACTTCTTAATTATAAAATGGTACAAGGGTGTTTGCTTGTACTTGTTTTTGTATGCACACACGCATTTGTGTGTATGTTTAGGTATGCATGTGTGCATGCGAGATAATTTGTATCTGAGACATCTATTTATGTAGCGTTGTCAAATTTTATGTCTATGTGTGCTTTTTCTCTTGATACCATGCAAACCAAGAATGTTGGCACTTAGACAGCTACAAATAATGCGTGAAACATGACAATGGACAAGAGTCTTTATCTGACTATAGTGCTGAGACATGACAATGGACAAGAGTGTTGGCACTTAGACAGCTACAAATAATGCGTGAAACATGACAATGGACAAGAGTCTTTATCTGACTATAGTGCTGAGACATGACAATGGACAAGAGTCTTTATCTGACTATAGTGCTGAGACATCTCGAATCAATTATGGCTGTTTCAAGTCACATGCTTTCCATCAGTGCGCAATGTCCAGGGACAAGGAAGGTAGATGTCTGACACTTGCACAGAGCACAACGAAAGTAGTAATGCGAGGAAAGAAAGTCCAAAAGTGTACATTTCAAAGACAAAAAAGCCCAATAGCTCGGCTCATCAAAGGCATAGCAGCGAGCACTTCACGATCTCGTTGTCTAATGCTGTGTAAGCGTTGGTGGTTTAACCTCCATCTATTTTCCACCGGAGTTTGTTTTTGCTTCTGTCTTTAAAAAAATATTTTGTAAAACCAAGAGTGACGGATCATTTTTTGTTACTTTTATCTACGAGAATACCCCAAATCTAAAGATCTTTTCCTTGTTTCCACGAATCTTTCCAACTCATATGTGACCTAGGTGAATTTGCCTTGACCTAAAATGTTATTTATATTCAGTCGTACAAATGGATGCACTTTTTTTTGTGGAGAGGCTTTGGAATCGACTGCGCTTGATTCTTAGGACGTAATAATTATTCAACATAATATATGTGTGTGTGTGTGTGTGTGTGTGTGTGTGTGTGTGTGTGTGTGTGTGTGTGAGTGTGTGTGTGTGTGTGTGTGTGTGTGTATGTGTGTGTGTGTGTGTGTGTGTGTGTGTGAGTTGCGACCAGGATCCAATATCCCACTTTCCCTTTGTACTGCGAAGTTGATAAACTCCTTCTGGGTTCAGAGCAATAAATGGTACTCAGGCAGACGAATTTCTTCTGTTCACTTTGGCTTTCCTTCGTAATTTTTGTGTGAGCAGTATTATTTCTGCTTGTTATTAGCTATTGATCTTCTATTGCATGGCTTGTGTTCATTTAGTCTGTAAAGAACATCATTGTTATTTAACCCCAGAGAGTCCCCGTAGGTTATCACGCATGCGCACACAAGTAAAAGCGTTCTCCTTATTGCATGATACCATAAAGTAAATGGAGCCGTTCTTTGATAGTATGATAATGATAACACCAAATAAATGAACCTGTCATTTCTCTTGAACATTAAAATTTATGTTGCTAGTGCGTACGTTTAAGAGAATATTTTATCGGACGAAATGAAAACAAACAAGCAAATGTAGTCTTCACACATCTGTTTTATGAACACTGTGAGAAGACATTTGTATTTTGTAATGACTGGAACGCGAATGTAAGCAGTGTAGGATAATAGATTTAGAGAGTGAGAGACAGAGAAACGGGAGACAGAGTCAGAGATACAAGAGAGATAGTACTGGTATAGAAAGAAATTAACGATACCATATAATTCTTTTCTCTTCCAAAATACAAAAACTCCCACCTCCTTTTTTTCTTCTTTCTTTATCGATCATACTCTTCATGCTGACAGTTCAGACTTTAACACTCGTTAAAAATCGTTAGGTCTAAAGTTCTATCTGTCCTCTCAAGAGGCTGTGGAAATATTACCGGTTCCAAGATGCACATTTCCAGACAAATATGGAGGATGGACTCGGCAGCAATGTCTTACTGTAGGGAATCGATATGCAGATGACTGTAGAATGATTTCCACGTCATTGTTCTGTCTCATTCCCGTCTTCTCATGCCTCCTGGCTGTAACTTTCTCATTCCCGTCTTCTAATACCTCTTAGCTGTAACTTTCTTATTCCCGTCTTCTAATACCTCTTAGCTGTAACTTTCTCATTCCTGTCTTCTCATGCCTCCTGGCTGTAACTTTCTCATTCTTGTCTTCTCATGCCTCCTGGCTGTAACTTTCTCATTCCTGTCTTCTCATGCCTCCTGGCTGTAACTTTCTCATTCCCGTCTTCTCATGCCTCCTGGCTGTAACTTTCTCATTCCCGTCTTCTCATGCCTCCTGGCTGTAACTTTCTCATTCCTGTCTTCTCATGCCTTCTGTCTGGATCACTTCATGTTCAAGGTAAGTTTGTTAAACGCTCCAGCAACCAGCTGTTGTCATCATCAGGCTAGTCTTGATGTTTTCTAGTTTGACATATACTGATGATGCGTAGAGATATAAATATGGCAGAAGATGCATGGATGGTCGGATAACTATATATCTTTGAATCAATAACATACACTCTAAAACAAGAAATGTTGGCTAGTAGATGCAAACACTGGTTTGCTATGTGAAACATGCGATATTGAATATATAAACTCTACAACATAAAACGCTCATCACATTCACAAATTCCAAGTCGGTGTGAAAACATCTTTGATATTTATTTGTGCAACGTATGAAAATCGGAAGTATTTCGCTATAACTGGTACCTCTAAAAACATTTTAAAAATTGCAAATTTATTTTTTTTAAAAAATGCTTTCTTTCACTGTCTTACAAACAAAGAACATTCTACGGGATTGTTCTTTCAATATGTTAGCATTGGATTTAGTCAACAAGCAACCAGCAGAAAGAAGTGGCAAAACCCTTTAAATCAAAGATTTAAACTACAATCGAAACAATGTAAAGTACATGCACTACTCCCACTCAAATACACGTAAACACGCAGAGTGATAGAGAGACGAAAAAAACGGGAATGTGTCAGGCTGTGTGAGACAAAAGGAGTAAAGCTACTTCAGACCTACATATGGCACTAAGAATAGAATTATATATTGGCTTTGTTATGAAAAAGTAAAATAAAGCTACCTCAGATCTAACTATGATACTAAGAATAGAATTATATATTGGTTTTGTTATGAAAAATTAACGTTGGATAAAAAGAAACGCTACTTTTTCCAAAGGACAAAGGCATACCATTTGCGTAAGTAAAGTCAAAATTAAAGAAAAATTGAAATAAAACAACAAAAATACTGGCATATTTCATCTTTAGACACTTTTTTCTAAATCAAAGCACATTTCAATAGAAGTCTGTCTTGATGGCGCTGAACTTAACTCAGAATACTTTCACTTGAAATTTTGCCTAGGTGGTGCTAAACTCTTACGTGAAAACACTTTTCGGTTGTAAGATTGACTAATCTGCCCTGAACTATTAAGTGAACACTTTTTGCCAGAATATGTTATCTAGACTGTGCTGGCCTCTTAAATCAAAGCAATTTTTGCCAGAATATGTTATCCAGACTGTGCTGGCCTCTTAACTCAAAGCAATTTTTGCCAGAATGTGTTATCTATACTGTGCTGGCCTCTTAACTCGAAGCAATTTTTGCCAGAATATGTTATCTAGACTGTGCTGGCCTCTTAACTCAAAGCAATTTTTGCCAGAATATGTTATCCAGACTGTGCTGGCCTCTTAACTCAAAGCAATTTTTGCCAGAATGTGTTATCTATACTGTGCTGGCCTCTTAACTCGAAGCAATTTTTGCTTGAAATGTATCCTATACTTCAGAGAACACCTGCCAACCATTTCTTGTACATTAAGATTTATGAAAGGAAAAGAAATATTCTTAATTTAAATTTAAGAAGGTTTTAAAACAACATTGGAAATAATTATATCATCAACTTTCAATTACTAAACAAACTACTTTAAGAATAAACCGTATTTCTACAGGAAAGGAACGTAAATTATAAATATTTATAATTAATATTATAATTTGAAGAACAAGTTAGTATTTTTTAAATGATTAGCCTGTAATATGAATAAATGAAAATGAAAATGAAAATAATAGATGATATTGGAGACTTTATTTTTCTGTATACAAATGATACATCCACACTTACATACTTACAGGAATGCTTGCGTGCATTAAGATATCAACGGTACTAATGGCTCAAGACTACACACTAACCAAATATTAATAATCACTCCCTACAGCCACCCAAATCAATATTAATAATCACTCCCAACAACCACCCCAAATCAATATTAATAATCACTCCTAACAACCACCACACACCACAAAACAATGTTAATAAAGAATCAAAGTCAGATCAGAACATAAAAACATTAATTATGTAAAACCTCACATTAAACAAAGCAATATATATATATATGAAAATCTCTCCAAACAAAAAAAAAAACAACAGCAACAAACCAACAAGCAATGCTACAATCAAATTTTAATGTTAATATCACTTCTTCAGTATATAAAAACCAACATATATATCACTCCATTCTAGATAAAAACGTAATGTTAAATAAAACTTCACTCTTGTTAATTTAAAAAAAATAATATCACTTCATTCTGCATAAAACAAACTTCGCTCTGGTCATTAAAAAATGTTAATGTCATTTCATTCAGCTTACAAAAAGTGCGTAAATGTCACTTCATATATTTACAAAGCCATTGTTATTAGGCATAATTAGGGTATATTAAATAGCACTAGTACAAATTAGAACTGTAAAAACTGTTCAGAATTTCGTACAAGAACAGAAGCCATTATCACTCACTATTATGTGCAAAAAAATGTATTTATCAACTAATAACATATAAAAACAAAACAAAAATAAATACGTGGTGATAACCCCTTATATTATTTACAAAACGGATAGAGTTAATCACTCATGTTACTATAAAAATACGATGGTGATAATCTTGTTTAAAAATACAAAAATACACTGACTCAACACTAAAAACAAAATTAAATGGCAACAATCTAATTAAAACTTCATATAAAATTACCCCATTATTAGCAATCCCTCAACGATCTGTTAACAAGCTGTAATAACTCAGCCTTGTGTAACACTACAAGAAAATATACGTACCACACTCAAGCAATTATAATAATCTTTATTTGTATACACACACACACACACACACACACACACACACACACACACACACACACACACATCTAATAATGATCAATAATAGAAATAATTACTTAACCCAAATAATATTGCCTCGTCACAGTTATTTCCGATTTCATTAATAAGCAGTTCTTGGCTCTTAGTAATCGTGCACCACTATACACAATTAATGAAAATCTCTATGGTCGTATATCACCATACAAAGCTAATATAAAGAGAATCTTTATTGTAGTGTTTCATTAGACTAAAATAATGAAAATCTTTATGGCTTTGTTTCAGCAGGCACGACGAATGAAAATCTCTATGGTTGTATATAACCATACACGACTAATGAAAATCTCTATGGTTGCATTTTACCATGCACGACTAATGAAAAGCCCTATGGCCGAGTCTCATCGGGCACGACTAATGAAAATCTCTATGGTTGTGTTTCACCAGGCATGACTGATGAAAATCTCTATGGCCGAGTCTATTCAGGCACGACTAATGAAATTCTCTATGGTAGAGTCTCATCAGGCACGACTAATGAAAATCTCTATGGCCGAGGCCCAATGGGCACGACTAATAAAAATCTGTACGGCTGTAAAAAACTTAAAAGTATTTGACACTCGTCAGCTATCAAAAGTATTTTAAAAAAGATCATTACTCACTACGAACAGCTGATAATGAATACCAGTTAAAAATTAATATAACACGAAAATCATAGTCACATAAAATACAACAACCTCAGAAAAGTATTATCATAATGTTACTTTGCTTTATAAAAAGTAATCTTGGCTAATGCAGGCAATAAGAAATATTTCTTTACCAACGCACCATGATCTTATGTGTAACAAGTTCTAAAGCACCATAAATTGGTTTTGCTTTACAACACAACAAGGCTACACAAACAAAGCATAATAAATTATTGTTATTTGCATTACAAAATGAGATGTAATAAGATTTTGTCGTGTAATATCAAATTAAAAAAAAAATTAGACGCATTATGGTACTAGAATTTATGCTTAGGTAGCCTAACTGTGCACGTGTACATGAATGTGTTGTGTGCTTGTTGATTTTGTGTGTGCTGAGTGTGGTGCGTGTGTTATATACTGTGTTGTGTGTGCTGAGTTTGTGTTGTGTTGTGTTGTATGTGTGCGTGTGTTGTTTCTGCTGAGTGTTTTGTGTTGTATGTTGTGTGTGCTGAGTGTTGTGTTTGTGATTGGTGTGTGTGTGTGTGTGTGTGTGTGTGTGTGTGTGTGTGTGTGTGTGTGTGTGTGTGTGTGTGTGTAATAATTAAATTTAGAATGTAACCATGCTTCTAAAATCATTATTGTAAATACATTTTCTTTTCAATTCATCGACAATTAATTATCTATTTTAACAATGCTGCCAGGCTCTCTGTTTCTTTTATACATTATTTTCTTTTGTTCTTTCCAAAATCACTTTCGAGAAAAATTTCGAGATAACTAGATTGCTTATTTATTTCTTTTTTTCGTTGTTATGGTAACGATGTCAATGATTTTGTCAATTTGCTTTGATATTCTTCTCTAACCAGTGACAAGAATCATTGTAAATCCATCTCTTACAAAATTCTTGAACTTTTGTCACTTGTTCTAGTATGTTGAAAAAAATTAGATAGGAAAAAATAAGAGAGAAATTTAAAGAACAATTGTCGTTATTTACTGCGTTGACCTTTCGTGGGGTTAAATTTTAAAAAATTCTATAGAAATATGAGGACGTCAGGAAGCATAAGAGCATGTCTGATTGGACGCGTTGACCGCTTTGACGTTACTAAATATAAATTTAAAAAAACCCAATGATTAATTGCTTTCGTTATTTGTCCAGAGAGATAAAAAGACCTGCCTTGTGGCTTATGTGTGCATCTTTGCCAGTAAAGCAACGGATGAAAAAAATTGGTAGTATATTGCCAGAAGGTATAAACGTGTTATGCTACCGTTAGACATCAACCATCTTCCATACACCGCGTTAAAGGTATTTACTACAGTAACTAGGAACACTCTTACATTCTGGAATGGACCTTTGAGCAGGAATATATCTCAAAGATTGATATAGTTCAGAATTCAAACATTGTACTTATGATGTGAGTAAGTGTTGAAAGAAAGGAAAGATTTTCTCGCATAATTATCTTCATCGTGCACTGCTTCGCCACTATTGTCGACGCGAGTTCTCGCACGGTGCATTATCGATCTTTTCATTACCGATAATGTCTCCGGGTGAAAACAGTCGATAAACAAAAGTTTGTGCAATTCTACTGACAGCACAGTTTCGACAAAATCATAATCATTACTGCGTAAAAATTGAAACGTAAAAACGTACAGACGGTATCAAACGCGTGCAGCGAGAAATTTCCACGTCACAATTTTACATCGCGCCAATAACATTTAGGGGTTAACAAGGTGCCAACAGTCAAACGAAACTATTAACTATTCATTAATCTGTCACTCTGCCCACTCAGACAGGCAACCACACTTTCATAATTTATTCTATTAAACACTCGAGAAATTATCAACCCGGTCCTTTAGCATTCTGATTTGTGCACTTATTAACGTGAGGAGACAATATATTCAGACTTTGAGCATTCCTCAAGCAATTTCTTTCTAGAATTACATTCACACCTCAGCAAAGACGGTCAGATCTATAGACTATTTGCTAACGCAATATTACGAGAAGATATCAGCCAGCTTTAAAATAATGTTTCTAATAATAGTTGTTCGTCTCATTGTGTCATGTTGTATAAGAAAGATCAGTTCTAGAATCTACCATCAGTTATCGCTGGTAGAACGAATGAGAATCCTTTTGATTGTACTCGACTTCAGTCGGAGGCGGGTAGCAGTCAATCTCGCCGTAGTACATTGGTCTCTGGTTTTTGATCTTAAGGTGGTTGGCGAAGTCGTCACCGTTCACGATCGGTTGCGGTTTCCCGCTGATCCCACCATTCTGCACGTAGGTCTTGTAAGATGGGTGCGTCAGATCACTGTCGTTGTCGACCAGGAAATCCTCCTCCTCATCAAAGCGCTGGTACTTGTACACCTTTCTCAGCATCAGCATCACGGGGGCGTACGCCACGTTGGTGACAAAGATGATGACGTTCAGCCAGAGAAATCCGATGGCGTTGACCATACTGCCCGCCACAATGGGTCCGAACGCGTAGGCCAAAGAGTAGGAAATATCAGCGATCGCGTAGACGGACCCGTAGACGGACACGTAGCGCACATCGACCAGATGGCCCAACATGGGCAGCAGCGCCGTGTCGACCAGCGCGATCCCGAAGCAAATGCCCATGATCGGGAAAATGAGGACGAAGTAAGCTTTGGCGAAGGGTATGAAGAAACAGCAGATGCCCTCTAGGGCTAGCCCGATAGCAGCCATCAGCCACTGGTACTGGGGATAGCTGCGTGCTAGTTTGACCGTCAGGTACACCCCTGTGATATGGGGGATGAATGCTGGGAGCCAGACAAAACCAATCTCCCACTCGTCTGCGTCCATCGTGTCCTTCATCCACAAGGAGATGGTCGGCTCGAGGAAGGCCAAGGACACGTTGGCCATAGCAAGGGCCCCTGCACATGCAGCGATGTATGGATCCAGAAGCAGACGGTAGATCGGGGTGGCCTTGGGCCGCTCTTCAGGTGCCATCATAGACCGTTCAAGCCGCACTGGCTTCATCACAACCAGACACAGAAACCCGTCAAACAACGAGACGAAAGCTAGCAGAAGAAACGGAACAGTCTTTCCAGCGAACTGATACAGAATGCCTCCGAAAGGGGGCGCGAATAGACATCCGAAGGAAATGAACGCTTGAGCTATGCCGAGGGTTTTCGTCCTTTCTGCTTTCTCTGTGAATCGGTCGGCTATCATGGCCAGACCAGAAGTATCCGCGAACGCTGACCCTAGTCCTTGCATGGATCGAGCCACAAAGAGCACGGCATAACTTTCCCCAAAAGCGAAGACCGTTGTAGACAGAAACATGATGATAAGACCAATCATCAAGGGTATGTCGTAACCGATTCTGTCCATGAGTGTTCCGGTGAATGGGTTCACGCACAGCTGGAAGATGGCTTTGGATGCAAACAAGATCCCAATCTCACTGCCCTCGTTTCCGTACGTGATGGGTGGTGGTGGTAGCTTCAAGGGTTCCACAGTGGTTCGTCTGAACGTGTCATTCAATTCGTACCTCGGGCCGGTGTAACTGGAGTTCCACGTCATCAGTTCTACATAAACGTTCGTTGATGTCATCAGCATGAGTCCCTTGACGACCGTGGGACTCTCATCTGGCAAGCCGCCTTTGATGTCGCGCAAGAAGTTCGGAATGATGGGAACGATGACCATGTAGAGCATATTGTCGAGAAGCAGCGCAATGCAGACGACAACAAGAACGAGGCGCCTTTGTGAAACTGGATCACGAATCTTGTCTTGAAATCTGTCCCACAGCAACCGTACTTTTGATGACAGGCTTGGCGTGTAACCCATTGTAAGAAGATGGAACTATCACAGATAATCTGAAAACTGACAAAAAGACCAAATGCACAAATAATACAAAAAGCATGTCATGAAATATATTTAACGAAATATAATAAACAACTGTTCGACCACTGAAAGCAAAGAAAGAGCCAAAACCACACGTTCCAAACCTGAATATATGTAATTTCTATATGCCAGTCCTTCTATGGTTTAGACTGGTTGATATTTGGAGTGCATATGTTTCTTTTATGAAATTATGTTATATACTGGTCACAATTCATTTCAGACATACTGTGTAACTATGCCCATTCTGGCAGAATCATTTTTATCTGCTCGCAAGGGGCATATAACTGCTGTCACTGCTCAAAACTAATGTTTCATTGCCATTATTTACAAGTATCACAGAAGATATTCCAGATAGATAGATAGATAGATAGATCTGTCTTTCATCTCTGTCTGCCTGTCTATTTATCTGTTAAACATGCAAGCAATAATAATGAATGGACTTCTCTTAATAATGACTGTTTATAAAGAAATATTTTTGAAACCATTAAGGGAAGATAGAGAACTATTCTCAATTCTCTTGCAAAATTTCTGCTATGTGCTATTGTCAAAGATGGAAGGGAAGGTAATTGCAGATGCGAAATGCTTTTTACAGTCTGTTGGAAATTCACCTATTGTCCATTCCACACATTTTCTGAATTCCTATGCTTTGAAGGAAATATGTTTATTAATTATTAATTGAAAACCAGTATACATTGCGGTCTGGTATACATACATCTGTCGATCAGTTTTTTTTTTAATATAAAATCGATCACTATTATCACAAATAATAATACTATAAAATAAAAGTATGTTATTTATTTAATGGCATCACCAGAATGAAAGTTATTTATAAAGTTGTCAATGTCAGAGAGAGTATTAAATTGCTAAGAGGCACATTAGGAAGAGTATTATTTAAAGATCAGGCTTTCGTAATAATCAATATCAAACTCCACCAGCGTTCCTAAGACCTCGTTATAATTTGTTATACACTACTTTTAGTGAGTTGTTATAATTTGTTATACACTACTTTTAATGAGTTGTTATAATTTGTTATACACTACTTTTAGTGAGTTGTTATAATTTGTTATACACTACTTTTAGTGAGTTGTTATAATTTGTTACATGTTGCCTTGGGTGAATCGTTATAATTTGTTATATATTATCTTTAATGAATCGATATTATTTGTAATATATTTTTAGTGAGTCGTTATAATATGTTACAAATTGCCATTAGTGAGTTATAATTTCTTACATATTACTTTTAGTGAGTAGTTATAATTTGTTACATGTTGCCTTTACTGAGTCGTTATAATTTGTTACAAATTTATAGCGAGTTGTTATAATTTGTTACATATCACTTTTAGTGACTTGCTAAAATGTGTTTAATCTTGCTTTTAGCGAGTTATTATAATTTGTTACATTTTGATTTTACTGATGTTATATGTTGTTTTTAGTGAGTCGTTATAATTTGTTTCATATTACTTTTATTGGGTTGTTATAATTTGATATATCTTGCTTTTTCTTTCTCTCATCAACCTTATCTCTCCCTCCTATCTCTCATTTTCATTTGTATTCTTCTTCCGCCTCTCTCTCTCTCTCTCTCTCTCTTATTTCCCCTCTCTCTCGTTCCCACTATTTCGCTCTCTTTTTACCTTCCTATTTTCATTCACTCTCACCTTTTCCCCCTCTCTTGATCTCCCCTCCCTATTTCATTATAATGACATGAATGACACTTGGGATTTCTACTTATACATTTCTGAGTATAAATGAGAAACAGATAGAAACTTGTTAATTCAGATTTCATGAAATATTTCAGTATCTCTCGTTATTATTATCTTTTATTACGTGCGTCCAGTGTCCGGTAGAAATTAGTATTTGCTGCATGTTCGGACGCTGATGTTAGATTTCCATGTGCTGCAAGTTTGTTTATCGTAATTTGATTTTTTTTGTATTTCGTTACTTTCTCTCTCACTTCACTGACTTCTTACCTCCCGTCACACATACACACACACACACACACACACACACACACACACACACACACACACACACACACACACACACACTCACACACACACACACACACACTCACACAAACATACAAACACACACACACACTCTGAATCCAATAATAGCAAGTGGAGAAAGTCAAGGAGGACAAAACGTGACAAATGTTCTCTCCAGTGAAATCATCACATAACAAGTGGAGACAATTAAAGAGGGCAGAATATTGCCCATAGGCAAACTGTTCTCTCCAGTGCTACCATCCCATAACAAGTGGAAATCAGAGAGAACAGAAAATTGCCCAAAGACTAACTGTTCTACCCTTTCCTATAGTTCACTTAACAAACGGAGGCAATGAAAAAAGGAATGTAAAATTTGCCCAATGGCAAACTGTGCTATCCATAGCTACATTACACGTAACAAGTGGAGACAATGAAAAAATATTGCAAAATATGTCCAATTGCAAACTGTCCTATTCAAAGCTACATTAAACTTAACAAGTGGAGACAATCCCCCGCCCCCCCAAAAAATACAGAATTTGCCCAGTGGCAAACTGTCCTACCCGTAGTTACATTAAACTTAACAAATGTTTTTGGAGGAATGCTGAATTTGCCCAGTGGCAAACTGTCCTACCCGTAGGACATTTAATAAGTGGAGACAAACGCAGAGGGCATACTTAGTCTGTCAGATTGTTCTGTTCAGTGCTAACTTTCATCTTTTCTGTTTCTCAGCAACGCGCTCTGCAGAATGTCAATTAATTCCTGCAACAAGCGCGGCGACGTGTTGAAGACAGAGTACGCTGAACGCGCAAACATAAGTTAATGAATATTTACAAGTTTAAATCACGTCATATTCATACTGAATTGGTGGTGTGTGAAGCATTCAGCATACAGTGTTATGACTCGTAGGAACAATTTATTCTTTTTATTTTGCTTAAGTATTATATTTGGAATTATTCGCGGAAATGCTTATCACTGAAATAGTTCATTCCTTGAGGAACATATATTTTTGGTTGTTATTCACATTTACAGAGGAACGAACCCATTTAGAAGCGATGGTGCGTATAGGTAAGGGAGATAAGCATGTCTTCTGAAAAATATCAACATCCATCAGTCATTTTCGTCGGTATATGTAACGCGTTGATTAAGTGACCTTTGGCTCCTTCACAGTCTCGCTCGTTTGGGGGTTTACGTTTTCGTATTTTTGGTGGGATGCATGGGAGCCATTTACCCAAACGGATTGTTAGTCTGAGCGACGCCCTCTGGTGGTCTATTATTGGAAAATATATTAAAATGCATTCATGCATTTGACTGCGTTTGTCATTGTCTCATCGTTTTGTCTGCGTGTCTGTCTAGTTGTCTTACTAACTAAAAATTCCCTTTTTGAAGACTTTACAGTACAGTGTAAAGATAGAGCATCATTGAAGATTTATGAATATTTTCCTGAAAATGATGTTATTCACAGATGAGATATTTCACTACTTTTATCCTGAATTCATGGCAGTTACTCGATTAACTCTCCTGAACTCGAAACCGGAAGTAAACTTTGAAAACATTCATCTAGAGAGTGTTTAGAAGATGTAGTATCCACAATGCAAATTTGCATAATACAATTTCGAGTGTGTCCAGGGAGCCGTATGGTGAGTGTGTCCAGGGAGCTGTATGGTGAGTGTTTCTAGGTAGGAGTATGGTGAGTGTGTCTAGGTAGCCGTATGGTGAGTGTGTCTAGAGAGCCGTATGGTGAGTGTGTCTAGAGAGCCGTATGGTGAGGGAATATTTCCTCTTAACGTAACCGTAGTACATCTAGTTCAGAGCGAGCACAATTTGATCGTTCTGATATTTCGCAAATAACTTAACAACTCTCTTCCGTTTACCGGTGATATTAATTATTCCCATAAAGTGGACTTGAGTACAAATTACACACACACACACAAACACACACACACAAACACACACACACGCAAACACACACACACACATACACACGCACGCACACACAAACAAACACACACACACACTCACACAAACAAACACAAACAAACACACACAAACACACACACACACACTCACACACACACAAACAAACACACACAAACACACACACAAACACACACACACACACACACACACACACACTCTCACACATTCACACACACATACACACGCACGCACATACAATATAGTTTAAAAGGAATTTGTTCAAAAGTCGGTAATATTTTGTAATGACTAGCATGTAACTTTTTACTATAAATCACGAGTCATGAGCATTAAGCAATTACATATCCCAGCTCGTTACACAAATGACATGTTAGTGAGAGTAAGACATCACGGTCTGACAATATTTAACGTGCGGTCAAAGGCACGATGTTAATTGAGATTTATTTTATCAATATGGAAAGACTTCTTGGAGCACAATCACTTTTCGTGGTCTGGAATTGACTTGTCATTTCATTTGCTTAGTAGTTGATGTACTGACGTGCAAATTCCATTTATTGTAATAGAAATATTGGCTAACCTTTGTATTGCTTTGTAATAAAGCATTTATATGGGAATGCAAATTATTGTAATAGAAATATTCACTATGCCTTTCACTGTTTTGTAATTAAGTACTGTGGCACTGTAAATTTGCCTATCCCTATTTCTATACTTAATAATTATATCTTTGTTGCTAATGTTAACGTGACCTGACCTTGGGCACTTCTTATGATGATATTTTTGGAGTAAACATCACAGGTGGAAAATGTGCTAGATTCTTGCTGATGCAATCTAAATCAGTTTTAGACATATGAATACTTTTTATTATCCCATATTTATGATTTAAAAGAATGAGACCAGCCGACGGGCTGATATCAAAATCTACATACAGAAAAGAATTTATTTTCTAATCAGTTTGTATTTGGAGTGGAAGACGTCAGTCGTGAAAGGCAGCCTTTAGCTTAATGGTGAGTTAATTGACTGATTGAGAGAATGAACTTAGAACTATTTTCTGCATGTTGCTATTGATAAGTTATATTTGCGTTTTACATAGAGATGTATTATGTGAGTAGACTATTATGTCTACAAATTGTGAACTATGATGATAGTATGTAACTTGCTAAACACTTGACATTGTTTCTAGTGAACCTATTCATAAATATATTTTGAATTTATTATGCTGTATGCATGTATCAGGCTAATAAATACTGCTGCATGAAATTGCTAGTTGAGACCTGAATATAAGAAAGAATGAAGTTAGGGATTAATAAACTGGAAAATCTAGCATTTGTTCCCTTATTCTATTTTACAGGGAATAAGAAGCCTTTTGCTTTAGCAAAATCTCCCAGTTTACTTATTTATAAATTGCTAAGACCGTAGCAGATTCGAGAGATCTTTATCCCCTCTGTTTAAGTGTAAGAATACACTGCACTCTGTTGATGTTTGGTGGCAAAATATGCTAGATTACATTGTGGAATTTCTGGAACAAGGAAGTTAATGGAAATTGCTACATTGTTGTTCTGTTTGAGGGAACTAATACGGCGAAGGAGTGTCCAGATTAGTCTCGCTCTACAGCATGCAAGAGAAATACGTGATGACTGTCAATTCTATTGTGAACTATAAAATTGTGACTGTTATGAAACACGCTAAAGACTATTGTGGAATTGTCTTGACAGGTTATGTACAAACTATTATCGCTATAATTCCTATAATTCCATTTTTGTTCTTTGATAAGAAATTACCCTGTGATTTGTATTGACACTTATCTGTTGAATTATGTCTTAGGAAATAAGAATGCATAAACACTGAATCTATTTCAACGTGGTTCATGGAAATATCGATGTCAAATAATCATTTCATTGTATTTTCTATATGTATATTTGATTGTTGATTTTAATAAATTTATTGACCTTCTTGCACATGTAGGTAACCATATACTGGAGAGTTAGTCAGTGGAACGGGGCTCGCCAAATATAGATTAAAGATGGATTTATCTTCTCCTTTGGTAAGACATTTCCACCTATGGATATATTGTTTGACGGTGAATGTTTGTCTTTAATGTTGTGAAATAAAGAAAACGTTTACTGCATCCACATATCCACTAAGTGTAAGAGACGACTAGTGTCTTCTGGACAATTATTAATAACATAAATTAAGATTCTCATCACTTGTAATTAGTTATGGATGATTAATAATAATAATAAACAATAACTAGTGTGGCGTTCTGTCACAAGTACTGAAATGTAACTTCCATTTATTGTAAGTATTAAATAACCTTTTTATTGCTTTGTAATTAAGGATTAATAGAGGGAATTTCGTTTATTGAAAGAAAAATAGTGACTGTTTCCTTTCTTTGCCATATACGTTTGGTCAAGGAGTAATTTTCAGCCTATTTGTGACAATTCACTGCATAAAAAAAAATATATCTACGTCATCCGCGACCTCAACGAAAGCTGGAAACCCAATCAACACTCTTCGCTCCTTCACTCATTTAGACACTCACTTTCTGAGCACTACACAGCTGTGAACACTCACTCACTGAGCACTACACAGCTATGAGCACTAACTCATTGAGCACTACTCAGTTATGAACACTCTCAGAGTACTACACAGCTGTGAACACTCACTCAACCACCAACCTTTAATCATTAGTCAATCAATTAGTAAGATTCTTCCTAGTCGATGTTCAGTAGGATTTCTATTTCTAGCAAACCTTTAAACAGAAACATAATATTGGAACAGTTAAAGTAGTGCTTTAAACATTATATTTAGTGCCCTATACTTTTCCCTTGTAGCACAAAATGCCATCATGAAGCAACATTTCTAGTTTCTTACAAATAAACACGGGAAGAAACATTTATAGTTAGCAACATTTCTAGTTTTTACAAATAAGCACGGGAAGCAGCATTTCAAGGTTGTGTTGGTTTTGATTTTTTAACCAAAAAATGTAAGAAACAATATTTCTAGTTTCTTACAATAAAAAACAGGAAGTAACATTTATAATTAGCAACATTTCTAGTTTCTTCAAAGAAAACACAGGATGCATTGATATTCAATTATATTTCTAGTTTGTTGCAAGAAAATAAACAAAGGAATATTTCTAGTTAGCAACATTTCCCTATTTCATGCTGAAATACACAGGACGCAACTAGAAATGTTTCTTACAAGAAAACACAGGAAGTAACATTTATAGTTAGCAACATTTCTAGTTTCTTGTAGGAAAATACATGAAGCAACAGTTCTCGTTTCGTACTAAAATAGGCCTGGAAGCAACATTTCTAGCTTGTTAATAGAAAACACAGCAAGCAACATTTCTAGCTTTTGTTAATAATACAAAACACAGCAAGCAACATTTCTACCTTCTTAATAGAAAACACAGCAAGCAGCATTTCTAGCTTTTGTTAATAATACAAAACACAGCAAGCAACATTTCTACCTTGTTAATAGAAAACACAGCAAGCAACATTTCTAGCTTGTTAATAAAAAAACACAGCAAGCAACATTTCTACCTTCTTAATAGAAAACACAGCAAGCAACATTTCTACCTTCTTAATAGAAAACAGCAAGCAACATTTCTACCTTCTTAATAGAAAACACAGCAAGAAATATTTCTACCTTCTTAATAGAAAACACAGCAAGCAACATTTCTAACCCCCTAGACGTCAGTGATTAGGCGAAATAACCTGATAATTACTCAGCAACTGCACAAAAGACTGATATTAATGATTGTTAGACAAAGGAAGAGTATCCAGTTAAACGAAGATGTTCGACAGAGCTGATTATCATTCTACTATGAACTAAGAAAATTGAGATTTTTACTAATTCCATTTATTACATTCAATTCAATTCATTATTATTAACAATAATAGCAAAAGGCACTATACAGTCAAGATAAAATAAAAGTGAGTGCTCAGATGTGAAAAAAGAGATTAATGAAAATTTATTATACGACAAAATATCAACTACGCTGATGACAGTAATTATGACAGCAGGGTAACAATACTACTACTACTACTACTAATAATAATAAAGAGAAGAAAGTGAAATAAAATTATAGATGATTTTTGCCGCATCCCAAATTAAAACAAATAAATCAATTAGTAAAAAGTCGAATAAACCCTTTGCTAACTGTAAGGTATAGCTAGCTCCTAATTCTTCACCCACCCATCCCATAATACTCCTCCCTATTCAACCTGGCGCGAAATGATGTAGACCGGAAGTGTCCCCCATATAATTTGAAGAAGAAGCAATATTTCTAGTTTCTTACAACAAAACACCGAGAAGCAACAGATCTAATTTCTTACACCAACAAAATAAAACATAACAAAACAAATAAGTGGGAAGCAGCAAGACTGAACGTCTGACGAAAAGTACTTACATTAGTCAAAAGAATTCCTTCCTTGATGTGTCACAAGAATTTGACTTCCTTGACGTGTCTCAAGAATTTGACTTCCAATGTGCCACAGTCGCTAAAAGTTCGAAGCGTTCTTTTCAGTTCTTTCTTTTCAAATTTATAGTTCCAGTAAAATTGCTACTTTAAAAGAAATTAAATCAAGCTTTTATTTTCTAAGAACGTATTACACTCATAGAGTGAGATTCTTGTTTCTGGCGTGACGATTCTGCCACGTGAAGTGCGTTTTGAAGGCAAGACTGTTGATGAAGAATTGCGGATGGAACAGTGGAGTCTGAGCACAAGAAATGGCGATGTTCCTGTACAGAAGTATTTTTAACAAAACTGCACATCATTTCAACACTTCTGGAAGAAGCGATTAATTCGGGTCGATATCGTACGCTATCAAAACTGCTTTCTTACCAAAAAAAAAAGAAAAGAAAAGAAAATTTGCACTCTAGAAACAAAAGCAGGTGATTTTACAGAAATACTTTTATCGGTATCTTCAAGTAAAGGAAATGAAAATGCGGTTGCTGTTTAAGCGTCACCTAACGGTCCGGTGTGGGGGTGGGAAGGAAAAAATGTTCTGAAAGTTTACCATTTCCTTTTTGTGCTGTATGTAGATTATTGTTCCTGAGCTCTCGCTTCTCGTACCTATTGGAAACGATCGCTTGTGTGCTATGAGTCTCGGTGTGCCACGATCAGTCTCGGTTTGAGCGCGTTCTTTCGCTGGCTGCAGCCGATCAGTTTTCTAAGCGGCTGCAGATTTCGAGTTGCGCCGACTGGTCTTTAACAGATTCCCCTTCGCCTCCACACAGAGTGCTGGAGTGGCCAAGAACCACACCTCTCGCAAGCCTAGTGAGGGCGACGGTTACACGTGCGCCACCGCGGCTCCCGTGATTATCCTGCCTATATTTTCTGTATTTGCGGGGTGCGCTCTTTATTCAGTGTTTAATATTTCTTTTAACCCCTCCCTCCCTCCCCATACCTCTCTCTATCTCGCAGTCTGAAGAATGGCTCTCTCTCATTTTTGCTGAGCGTTTGCAAGTTTGGATTCTGTGCGCAGAATGAAAGTGAATGTGTAGAATTTGTGTGTGTGCTGACTGAATTTGTGGCTTTGTTGGGCATAACTACTGGACTGTGCTGATTGAATATGTGGCTTTGTTGGGCATAACTACTGGACTGTGTGTGCTGATTGAATATGTGGCTTTGGTCGCCATAACTACTGGACTGTGCAGAGTAAAGGGAGATTGCATGTGAATTCTTTTCACACGCATATATGCGGAATAAAGTGACTCTTTTCACAGGCACAGGAAGGACAGCGTGAAAAGTGAAAACTAAATGGCATGGTATGAATGATTTTCAGAAGGTTTTACTTTCGATAGAATCATAATTTCATTAGTAACGGTTAAGTAAGTTATTGTTCTGGTATTTTTTTAAATAAAGCGGTTAATTTCTATATTCAATATGCATTTTATTTTATTAGCTTTATGAAAATGCATTCGCCTTTTCTTTGCTTGATTGTTGGTTTGGTTTGTGTTTTTTTGTTGGCTTGGTTATAAGTTTTTAGTTTTATTATAATATACAGTTTCTTTCATAAAATAGATAATAAAAACTATATTATTTCGATGAAATGAAATGTAGAAGATGTAGGTGTTAGTTTAGAGGTATATTGTTTTACAGACGATAGAATCTTTTTGATCTATTGCGCTTCTCCTTGCCTGTCTCCTGTAGTCTCCTGCTTGTTCAATTCTCTGCTCAAGGGGCGATCGATCCGGCCGTGCGCGACACTTGTGATTTCGCCCACGCTGTTTTGCTAAGACATTTAAAGTTCATGGAAACACTTTGAATACTTGATTGTCTACAGAGTAAAAGTCATCTGTTATGATGGACTTAATCATAGCACTTCAGACACCATCTTTTGCTCTCTCATTTTCTCGCTTGTCATCTTTCTTTTACTTTAAACTTTCCGCATTCCTTTCTTTCCCTTTTATTTTCTCTCTTTTTTCTTTTCAATGTATATTTTCCAGTCAAGTGTTTTTCTTTTCTCTTTTTCTCGCTCGCAATATTGTTCTTTCTGTCGTTCTTTTTTTTTTTTGTTGCTCGATTCTCCCTTTTCCTTTTAACTTTCATCTTACTAAATCGTTCTTTCTCGTTTGATTCTGCTTTATTCACCATCTCGCTATGATTCTCTCTCTTTTTTCTCTCTCCTTCTCTTCTGTCGTTCTGTACCTTTCTTTCTTACTTTCTTTCTTTCTTTCGCCTTCTTCACTTATTCGAGTATCTTTCTCTTGTACTCTCCATCTCTCCTCTGTCTCAATCTCTTTATTCGTCTTCTACGTTTCATGGCCTAATTTTTTTCTTTCTCTTATGTTTTCTTTCTTTTCTATCTGTTCTTCCCTCTCTCTCTCCCTCACTCCTACTATTTCTTTCTTCGTCGCTAATGTTTTGTTTGCTCTCTCTCTTCTATCTGTATCATTGTATCATTCTTTCCTCATAATTTCTTTCCTTTACTCCCTCTCTCTCTCTCTCTCTCTCTCTCTCTCTCTCTCTCTCTCTCTCTCTCTCTCTCTCATTTCTCTCACTTCGTTTACGATGCTTGGAATTGTTGTTGTATGTATTCGCGCGCATCGGTTTCTTTGGTCACACCAGCCAACATTATTTACGAATGTCAGTCGACTTTATCAATGACGAAGCACTTAAGAATGATATGATTTATCATGCAAAGTAGTTGCTGCTAAAATTAGTGCTTCTTGTCGCTGTTTTCTCTGGACATCAGTTGTTCACGACACCTTCTTGTTGTTGCTGTTTTCTCTGGACATCAGTTGTTCACGACACTTTCTTGTTGTTGCTGTTTTCTCTGGACATCAGTTGTTCACGACACTTTCTTGTTGTGTCATTTGGTCGAGAATGCTAAGTATCGCAAGCGACAAAAAATATTTATAGAAATGAAATTATTATTTTTTAAATTTTACTGTTCCTTAGTTTGAGAAGGGCGGAGAACTTTGCGTAGCACACATAGCCCAACAATGTTTCAGTTAACTCCAAATAATGCTAATCAACTCGTTCCAATCGTTCTTATCAACTCAGTCAGATCGTCCTAATTAACCTTCGATTGGTTTGTACAGTCTCCACCCTCAGAGTTTTGCTGGAAATTTCCAAGAAAGCCTGACCAAAGTCTTTCAGAGCGTAAGACGATGAACATTCATTTCACTTGCCATATTCCTGCTTATTAAAAATATACAGAGCGAAATTTTAACAACAAAACTATATAAAACCAACAGTTATGAGGAGACAACTCTTTCTTTAGAAAACATAGACTCTGTGTGTGCGTTTGTCTTGCGCTAGTACAACAGATATTAGATCGCCAACCATATGTACCCAGTGTTGCCACTCAAAGCAACAATGCATTATAGTGAATAATAATAATGTTTTTTTAAAAAAAAGATTCGCTCTCGGGACCCAAGAAAAAGAAACGGGAAAAGGTCTGACGAGGAAGGTCCCAACCGTACTATTTCAGAGCGGGCGTGTTAGCAAGAACTGTAACTCTAGCGCGCTATACGATGCCCGCAGAGACCAGTCAAGATGGAAGGACCGGATCCTCGGTCGAAACGGACATCTGGGGTTATTTAAAGGGCTTGCAAGATCACCCGTTTTGCAGTCTGTATAAAAGTTAAAATGGACTTGTGTGGTAGGAAACAAAAGAAAAGAAAGAAAAAATATACAACTAGCTCAATCTCTTCAGTAAGGCAACCAAAAATAAAACATCAAAGGAATAATAGGAAAGGCTGTTTGGGAAATAATTATGCATTAGAGTATATGAAAAGTAACTTAGATGCAGCTAAGATAAAGATAATGGTTATGCTTTTTTGCTGTTTTCTTAACGAGACGATTGAAGAGAAGGAATAGCCTTAACACTGAAAATCAATAGGGACAATGGAGAAGACGAGAAAGATAAATTGCAGAAAGTCTGCAGGGCTCTACACGGACCTGAGCCGGCAGTAGCTGGTGCACTATCGAGGAAACGAAGATGACGATTCAGTGAACTTGGCAGTTAGCTTGGGCGCCGGCTATGGGTCGCAATATGCAGCTAGCTGAGATTGAACGGGGCACAGTAGGTGTTGTCGACAACTGGGTTTTGTGTTGATGTTGTTGTTTGCGCTACTCTTTCTGTCCCGGAAGTCGTGAAGTGCTCGATCTGTGAGTGGGGGAGGAGGTAGACATCGTGTAGATAGATACTGAATGACTATAACAGCACGAGAAAGTTTTCTGTAAAAAAAACAAAAAACCTGAGCCATCAGACACTTGTGTGTGTGTGTGTGTGTGTGTGTGTGTGTGTGTGGTATATGTGTGCAAGCGTGTTGCACATGAGTGTGCATATAAAATATTTGCATGTTGGTGTACATATGTGTTGTATATGCATGGTGGAAATTCAATGTGTTTGGCGTTCTCGCGACACGTGTAAGAGAAAACACGTAGAATTTTTAAAATAATTATATTTTCCACAAACGAGAACCCAGTGAAAGTGTACGTCACATGGACATGGATAAAATAAAATCCACTGTTTTTAATATATGCATAAACACATTATTATCCACAAATATAACGTAAAATTTTGTGATAAGCTCCAGTTTCTGAAACTGTTTCTCCTTTGTTTGGTGATAGGTTCCTTCTGGAGTGAGATGATTTTGCCGAAATTTCTTATGTTGGTGACATCTAATTCTAAGACCGGGTATTTGGTTTTTTTTTTTAACTTTTATTTCTTCGTGTCAATAGTGTTAGTTTCAGTTTGACACCTGGAATGATGTTAGTTGACTTAAGTAACTTTTCTAACATTGGAGAGACCAGGTGGAGACGAAGACAAAGTCAAGGTCTGTATTGGCGGTCTTACAAACGTCTTGTCACACGCTTCTTACACTTCCAGTGATCCTGGAAAACCTTCAGCTTTTCGCTTCCAGAGTTCTCAAAATCTAAAATTGCTCGCAGTAAGCTGACATCGAATTTGTTGCTTCTTTTTTTTTGAGTAAAGTTCAATCAATCAATCAATTATGCAATCAATCAATCAATCAATCAATCGATTCAATCAATCAAGAATCAATCAATCAATCAACCAACCAATCAATCAATTATTCAATGCATATGTGGCATTCATTTTCAGGTAACATTTTATTTTGATTCCCCTTTCTCCAGCTATTTGCTTGGTTACAGTTTTGAAGTCCGAACAACTGACCCAGGATTGCAGAAAATCTTGTCTTACATGTGGAGGCGCTGGAAGTTGCTTAAGTGTGGGGGGAAATTTTTGGTATCCTTCCATCTTTCTCTCTTTCATTCTCTCCCTCTTGCTTGCTCACCAGACTAATCATGCACATACACTGTTACGTTTCCAGTATTTCTTTATAGACCCTGCCTAGGATAATTAAGGACTTTAAAGATAATAGATTAAATTAATTCCTTCTCTCTATCCTATACAGACTGGTTGCTCAACTTATCATTTGACTAACTTAAAAATGTGTCTTGTAGTGCAGACAGCAGATTTACAAACTGATAAATTGCGTACGTTAGCTGGTTTGGAGTCGTTAAATTCCTCTAAATTAATATGCGTTCGTTACGTCATTCAGCTCAATTCGCCCCCATCCAATCCATGAAAATTATTAGGTCTATTATGCATAAAAATGAACTACGAAGAGGTTTAACAATTAAAAATAAGATTTAATAAAGTTTAACAATTTAACAATAATCAAATACGAGCGCGAAGTCTATTTCTTAACTCGGCACGTATGTGCTTAATGTTCTTTGAGAAAAAGTGCCCAATTGTATCTTATGAATTTTAGTCATCTGAGTGGTACTCAGCTTTGTGTCTTTGTGTCGCCTGGTCTCTTGTTCCAGTCCGAACCTGGTCTATCTCACTGTAGTTGCATCAGCGGAAATGCACGTGGCATACAATGGAAAACTGTCCTTTAGTTTCGCCGCTAGTGAACTTGAGAGTAGACAAGCATACGCCTACACGTTGACGTTGCTTTACAATGGTGGTGGACTTTTAGAAGAGCTGAACTCTCTCAGCAGAGTTCAAAAACCGGCTTGTACAGGATTTCAAAGACGAAGACAAGGACGAAGATGTCCAAGTTCAAAGACCGACCTATGGAAGCAAAATGTGTTCCATAATTGTCTGCTAGCACGTTTCGCTACTTAAGCACGATCAGTTCAAATGCTCGAATTAGAAATTCGACTAACGTGTCGCTTACAATTTAGATTTAGAAAATATAATCTTCTCACGCATGTTACATTTAACAGTGCATGACGTATGAATTATCAAATATTTACAACGTTAAAATTAGACTTCATACAAAGGGATAATTCAAATCAAGCAAAGCGCTTCACAATTTACAATTAAAATTACACGCAATAATTTGAATTACATGAGAAATTCATATCGAGCGCAGGCACTCCTGGCTCTAGTGAATTTAAAACCAATATAAATTAAAGTTACAATGGAAAAGAGTTTACAATGATTTATATTCCATAACTTATAGGTTTTCAGTCATTTCAACGAACTGTGCTCAAGTTATATAGCAATACATAGCAATACATAGCACAAGTACATACATAGTTTAAATATACAAAATACAATCAAATAAAAGTGATACCTTATGAGAAGTTGAAGCGTTATCTCATCTATCGCGCCGGTCTGTCCGTTCCTATACGACTCGCGAGTAGCTGACGTACGGGTCGTAGCTTGTTGTATCTCGGAGTACAAGACGGGTGTGTTTTAACCATATTTATAAGAAAGCATAGAGCATATCACGTGACGGATCGCATGGCATGTAGTTGGTTCTAGAACCTAGACAATGGGCCTAAAGTTACATAACGTCCTGACCTCTTTGTTGGAAGTTTCTCGATACCGAAATACCACGAGAGAACTTAAACAAAGGGTTTTCAAATCTCGATATTTGAAAAATAAACAAGTGGGTCAAACAGTCAAGACATTTTAATCAGACTGTGACATACACTAATATGACTATTACTCAGTTTTTATATTTTCTGGGTGTCTTGACGATCCATTAACAGACTGGCGATGCTGACAATAATTCTGTGCGTCTATATGTTTGTCTTTAAAGATTATTTTTAACATCAAATGTATGTTTGTTGTCATTTAAATATCATAGTCTTTTTGTTTATTTATTCATTTAATTCTTTAGTCATTTGTATTAATGAAGTGTTCACCTCTTTCCCATGGATTCAGCAGTTTGCAAAATGAATTGCCTGAGGGATGTTTTACGAGGTGGCCTCTGTACCTTTGAAGTAGAAAGACTTGAAATATCTTCTCACAGAATGACCTAATTAAGCTTCCACTAAATTTGCCTGAAAGTTGCCCAGTATAATTGCCATAGAGCTCACTTGTGGATGGGATGTCCTCGGTAGCTTTTCAGCAAGATGACTTGATAGCATCCCCATATAATGACCTCACTAAATCCTACTCACTATCTTTCACACTTTTTCTCTCCATTCGTTCTTCCGCCCACCTTATAACTCTGGCTATATATCTTTTCTTCTTCTTTCTCTCTCACCATGTCTTCCCATTTATCTAACATTTTTCTAATTTCAATTTTCTTTAAATTGTATTCCTCGGCCTCTTCTCTCCACTCCCTTCTTAACCCAATGAGGAATTTTTCGTCTTCTAATGCGTAGGACACTTTTTTCTCTAAAAGGGGTTTAATTTCGTGAAATGAAAGGTATGTGTCACTGTTACAATATTTTGACTCTACCAAACTATACCAAACAAAACAAATCCAATAAAACACTCTCACTCACCAAAGTAAAATTAGAAAATGTTTTCACTTCTTCCAAGTATAAGTTTCTCTGTATTGATGTGACGTAAAAATACACTACAACCACTAGTAGCATACAAAATTCAATAATACCCTTTTCCACAAGCGGTACTCCCAAACGTGCCTATAATTTAACCCCTTGTTAAATATAGCGCCTACGTTTACAATGGGCTATGCTACACTCTTATCTTCAAGCAGTGTGAACATCAATTCTATTTCCTTCATAGAATGCCCCTAAAATTTATATACTCTTTCTTTAGTATATAACCAGAAATACAGAAATACTTTTAGCTCATCACATCGATCACAGAAAAATTATGCTCAGCTACTCATAAGCAAATAAAACAATGCATTCGTTACCTTAACTATGCATGCACATTTCAAAGAAAAGTATATCAAAATAACAAGACATCAAAAATAGAAAGTCATGAAAATATGTCAAAATAGCAAATCATGAAAATACATCAAAATATTTCAAATGAAAACATTAAATAGGCATTGACAAGGAGTGCATTAAAGCGTGTTTCTATTCTTTGGCTTTTCTAGGTAATAACAAATTATTCTGAGCAAATTTATCAGCCCTTCTTCAGACTTTCTAACATTAACAGATCCTCCCGCTATAAATTTCTTCTACTCCCTAGCGTTCAATCCTGGATGAGCCCCCACCATGTTGGTACCCCCCTAAATATGCATATCTAGGATGGACAACAATTTGAGGTCGTCACTTCCGGTAACTCGTATTGAGCCCCCAGAGGAAATGATTCCTCACAGATAAGACAAAGACAGACTCAAGACAGACGTTAGACAGACATGACGATGACACTTATAAAATCATATTAGACAAGAATGACAATGAATTTGACACAACACTAATGAAAATTTAAGCTTTATAACATTTAAAGAAAATAAAAATGAAAAAAAACAATAAGAGAAGAACAATTAACAATATTAGCTGTTATTGATTACCCAACCACAAATTACAAATAGATAGGTCCTAACTGAATCAGGGAATTACTAGCCTCCCCTAACGAAGCGATTTTTCCAATGTCCGTTTCTTTTACTAGCTTATCCTGTGTTCCTATATGAATTTCAGTCTCAACCACAATACACGTGTATCTGCATATGCACTCAGTTTCAATGCCTAGGAGCTGTACTTAGCTTGAAGCCGTAAAACGCTGAGCCAGCGTCCAAGACATAAATCTCCCTTAAGCTTGACCAGCTGTTGGCCCCGCCTCTGTACGCAAGCAGAATCTGTTGTCTGCTATAGGAACTTCTCATGAAATTCGGTTCTGACACTGGTGATTGCTGGTTGTGAAATTTAATAGTTAAGGCAGTGTAAGCAACTGCTGACTTATAAATGAAAGTATTTAAGTGTCAGGGCTATTACTTCCCTGAGCACATTGGCACTAATCTGAAAGAAAGGTGTAGTTAGAATACATAAATTATTCTCACACATTCTATATTTATTTTACTAAGTTTTTACAAAATTTAAAATCAGCCAACACATACCTTTCCCGCTCCTCAAAGCCCAAGAACCCAAGGTCATCTGGTTGGAGTACCGTATCCTTCCTTTAGATATCCTGTACTCAGTCTTTCTGACTTTAATATTTTATAAGTCTTTCTGACTTTAAAGCTTCACAATATTTTCCTTTAAAATTTACCAGACAAGATCTCTGGGACTGCTCCTGCACATGCTAAAAGCCGCGGATTGTTCTAAGCAAGTGGAGAGAATTAGCTAAGCCCTACTATATAAAGGTTTTCCATTTTACCATTATTTCTTTGAGACTAACCATTCTCCCTATGTTAGCTACAAGTGACCCTTTGATCCCCAACTGTAACCTGTACTGTAACCCATAACTCAGTGGCAATAAAACTATAAAACTGCCCAATGGCTTCCCCCAACATACACAGAGTCAACTGTCTAGTCCTGGGTGGTCAGTCTTGTATTGGATTGGTTAAATGCTTTAATTGTGTATTCTGTACTATGGTTCCTATACACCTTGTGTATCTAGATTTTATTATTTTAATTTTTAAATGTTTAATGGAGTGATGCCGGCTAAGTTTTGCTTTTGCCTGGCATCCCCCCCCCCCTTTTTTTTTTTTACCATCAATTAGTGAAAGTAATTGATGTCAACCCATAAAACTTAGAACAATCACGAGATAAACATTTCAAAATTTCCGGATTATTTACTGTTGTGACAATCTTCCTATAGAGGCTCCATTCCCTGATATCTATGAAATATCAATACGCGACTCTTAACTCATTTCCTAAAAGAATATCCATAAAGTTTGTTACATAATTACTTCAACATTTTAGGGGTTCATTACACAATCACGTTAACCATTTAACGCTCAACAATGACATCTTAATAACCGACGGCATACTTCGCTACGCCCTCTTTTACCACACGCAATATTAGATATCAACGAGTTATCAATAATGAACCACATGGTTACTACTTGTCAGGTTATCATAAACCTCTACATAATACAGAGTTTCCTTTCAATAAGACACTAATTCTACATCATCCAAAAGATTATCAAATCAACTGTACAGTGAATCTCCACATAGAAAAATCCCTCTCCAATACAACACGAATAGAATTCAACAATCAAAATCAATGTAAAGTTAGCTACTACTACAAAAGAATTATAAAACTGTTTTTGGCGACAATTTTGTCCTCGTTCATAACACAAGTTATCTCTCCTTGTTTTCCTATCCCAAACAATTGGCAATCCCGTATTGCCTTATAATTCTCTGGTAAGTTTGCAGAACAATTCCGCACTGTGACTTTATATAGAGATAAGCGCTCATGTTACAGTTTCTCATGTCAGTCATAACTGTGGAACCTGTGACATTTTCACATCTAGACTTTCTTATCATTTTGAGTGAGCGTTAGCGTGCATCACCCCACCTTTGTATCTCAGAGTACTTGTAGTTTGACGAACCATTGCTCATACTGTTACATCTATCATCAAAGTAATCTCGAGTGTTTAAGTCCACCCATATCCTTCCGTCACTCGCATCACTTCGGCATCGCGACACTGTTTTCTTTCTTTTCTTAACTGTAACCATTAGGCCTTTAAGATAAATCTTTCTTTTATCGAGGGGCATTAAATCCACTAAATTTGTGTCAAAATTTGCGTCATTCTGATACCTGTGTTTCAATTTTAACTTCACTGTTGCCCTTTCTGACTGTCCTTCTAGAGTTAAGGGGATAGAACCGTCATGTATATCTTATCTTTAGAGTAGTAAATAGATCCTAGTCTCTCTAACTTATTTTGTGCGACCTAGGAATCGTCTTGACACGGAATTTCATCAACCAAATCTTTTATTTCACTAGCGCCAAATGTCTTTAAAAATGCACGTCCGTCGTTTTCTTCTGTCGGCTTGTCTTTGAACCTAGCAACACTGTCGATACTCGGCCCAGCTGACTTAAGATGTGCTGTGTTTGTGCTCTCCGTTTTTACCCTTGTGGCAGTTCCGAATTTTAGTCTCCCTTTCCTTTCTCTGACCTCTGGCACGCCTACCTTGGCATGGGGGATCCCCAAGCGTGTTTCTGCTGACCTCTCAGTAACGGTCACTGTGTCCGTTTTGCGTGATGCGATAGCCTCGGGGTATCGCGATTCAAATTCCATGATGGACAAAATACGAGAATGCCCATTCATACGCGCAAGTGTTAACGGCCCTATTGAATCTATGATACCAGGGTTAAAAGTCACACCTATCAAGTGCGTGTCCCA
Source organism: Sinotaia quadrata (assembly GCA_028829895.1). Classification (NCBI taxonomy): domain Eukaryota; kingdom Metazoa; phylum Mollusca; class Gastropoda; order Architaenioglossa; family Viviparidae; genus Sinotaia; species Sinotaia quadrata. The sequence continues at coordinate 26,592,982 of CM054182.1, forward strand.
TAACGGGACAGGTTTGAGTTTTGTCCTGTCATAGGCGTCAGTTTGTCTTTCTCTAATTTCTCTATTCTCTGTGTAACTACGTTCAACCAACTTGTCTGCTGTTATTCTCCCCTTCATCTGAGTTAATTTATTATCTGAGTCCCTGTCAATGCGCAACTGTTTTAATGTCCATACGGTCTAATGAAAACTCACTCTGGCCTATCTGTTCTGATCTCTCATGAATTTTGCTAGGAGTCTCAGTCACTACCAGCTCATAGTGCTTGTCACCTGTTCCTACATCACAGGGTAGAATCCCAACTTCATCTCCTTCCATTCCACCTTGTAAGGTCAAGACGTCAACCTTACTGTGGTGCTCTACACCCTTTTCTTTACTGTCATGTTCTGAGTCAGTTTTACATAACGGCTCAAAAGGGTCATCCTTATTCTGACGCTCTACATAACCATTGTCACTGTCACTTGCATAACTGTCAGTGGCAACTTCTCTTGTCACTTCTGACTTATCCTCTGTCACACTAGACAAAGTCAAACTGTCATCTTCACTTTCACTACTTATTGATCGGGTTTCATTCATCTATCTCGGTCGAACACGTATCAGGGGTTACTGAAATATCCTGCCCTACTACATAAGGGGGAGGAACACTTCTCTCTTCACTTAAAACGCTTCTTTCTTCGCGCTTACCTACCGCGCGTTCTTCCACCGTGGTTGATACTTTCTTGTGACTTACTTCTATACTAACCACCGCGTTAATACAGGTGGTCAAAGCATCGTCCTTACCGCTAAGTCCGTTAAGCGGTTTACACGTAGACACTACACAGCTAGTAGCTTCTATTGCTACCGTCTCACATGTGTTTGTCTTTCCGTTCACAAAATCAGCTGTCTGTACATACTCCAATGCACACACACTGTCAAATAAGAGAGAGGCCCTTTCTTTCGAGCTACTCCCCTCCTCTACACTCTGGGGTTTCCCCACCCCCAAATTAGCTACAACGATACGGTCAACTTCCACATCTGTTACCGCTGTCTCTATCACCACGCTCTCCACGCCTGATACGCCTGGTACACTTGGTACACTACGGGTGCAATCACGTGCTAAATGGCCTGGCTTATTACAGTTAAAACACACTCTAATTTGAAATCTGTTTCTACCCCTCTGGGGCTTATACAATGGGCGGGTCTTAACATCTTTTCTAACCTTTGTTTTGTCATTAAAACTGCTGTCTCTAAACTTCTCTTTGTTCCCACACACGATGATCATTTCTGTTTTAGGTTCACTACTTTCTTTGCAGTACTCGGAGTGGCTGTCAGTGTTTGTCACAACGAATGCTTGTACACTAATATGTTGAATACTGGCTGTGTTATGCATGTCTGTGAATTGGCTACTAACTGCATCATTACATTTTACCAGTACTACATCAGTCTGAGTACACGCCTTTTTTTTTGCTGACTAGGTTAGTGCTTTGAACTGTCAAGGTGTCACGGAGTTTTAATGTAACTGTCTCTACTTGTGCTGTCTTACTGCCTATGTCAATTTTCTTAGCAAACTTATTTCTTCTCTTCTTAACACACTTGACTGCTTTATCAGTTATTTCATCCTCAACTTACAGTTTCCTGCAACAGTATTTATTAACCCCATGCACATATGGTAAAATAAATACAGCATATCAAACAATGTCACATATTAGCACACTACATATGTGCAGCTTAGTTTAAACATTTGTAGTAATAAAATCAATTCATATAGTACATCTTTACATAAACACAAATATAGCATATCAAAAGTAAAGTACGTTGAAATGTTTCTAAATCCATTCACTCTCAATCAGTCAACTCACCATCAAGCTAACAACTGCCTCAAGCCAGACCTTCTTCCTCCACTCTGAATTCAAAAGTGATCAAAGAGAAGAATTCTCTATAGCAATTGAACTCCTTAACTCAGGCCATTGGCTAGTCTCGTTCTTATAAATTTGCCTGAAAATTTCATTGTATAATTAACAAATCTAGAATATTCTTGCATCAGGCTGTTTACTTCAACTCAAACACTTTCAAAAATAACACCATAAGGAGTGCCCAAGTTCGGATCACTCTGACAATACAACAAGCTATATAACAATTAAATTAAAAAAATAGGGGAGAAGCGAATTTACTCTATCACAGTATAATATGCATCATTAAAAAAATATTCTTGTCTCATAAAAATATTTAATTATTTGCATGTTTTTCTGTCTGGTTTCCTTTGTAGTCCGAAATGAGTTTTTTTCCCTTCATTTACATTATATTTCGATTTATTCAAACGATTGGTATTGTCAGCTCCGTGTGGTATGTAAATGATTAATGTTGCAGTTGTGGCTCGTTTTCTAATGGGACAGAATGCAATTCATAATGTCTTTGAAGCTGGGTAGAAATGTCCCGTTCTGAGCATCTCCTTACTGTGAACTCTTTTTCTAATGATTTCCGGTAAAGGGGATAATAATGATAAGGAGGGATAATTTTACATGGACGGCCATAATATGTTCATGTCATACATCATTTCTGAAATCAAAAGTTTGGTGGGTAAAAGAGTTCCCTGTGGAAGCAGTACTTTTTTGTCACATGACAGGAACCAAACGGTGTTCTATTGTCTATTAATATGTTTCCTTTAAGGTTGGACACGGAGATTAGCATGAAGCAAAGGCGCATTGTTTGCCAGAGAAGCAGACTTGTTTAGAGTACCGTTGATAAACCCAGTATTGTTCATGTCATATACACTTTATGGGGGTGGGTGGGGTGTTAACATGGAATCCGGTATTAACGATATGAAACCAGATTTTGTTTTCTTTCTCAAGGAACACTGCGCCCACGCACTTTAATCTATAATACTAGATTCTACCACCCACTCGCCCCAACACGTATTTCTTCACGTAAAACTACACAAACGCACGCAAGTATACAAACACGCACACACACACATTTATTCACACACAGGATTATAGGGGCCTACGCATATACACGAAACATACATATGCGTACACGCACGCCCACACACATTTATTCACACACAAGGTTATACGCGTACACACGAAACATACACATGTGTATACACACGCCCACACACATTTATTCACACACAAGGTTATACGCGTACACACGAAACATACACATGTGTACACACACGGATGCATGCATGAATAAGCCACTCAAGTGACGTGGGAAACCAGTCCTCTCCATATTATTGTACCCCACTCCCCCGACCCTACTTCCTACTTCCCATACTGCTCTCTTAGAACAATATTCACGTTTGCAGTGAAGAATATACTGCACAGTGAACAACTCAGTCATTAATTAACAAACCCTTTACGCTGCGGTCACCTACGACGACAACATCCAACTGAAATTCGAAAATCATTACACAGCACACGAAACCTCTCCTCCGGAATACTCGTTGTCTGGAACCGATCCATACACGCCATGAAAAGAGCACATGATTAGCAGGAATATTAGCTGCATGAAAGAGTAGCAGATTTTTGGTCCACGTTGCCTTCCACTCCTGGTTCTGCTAAATATGGCTGATGCCGTAAAATATGGCCGGCTTGATCGTTACGTGACTTAACACGCATATGTTTTCATTAGCGTCAATTGAAATCTGTGATTAAGTCAAGAGTAATATATACTCCTGTCTGATCAATGTCTTCTGAGGCGTAATCTGTTTCTTTCGACTTTTGTTTTCCATCTGACCATCGTCATATTTAAGTAAGCGTGCATGCTTATATTTAAATATAAGCTTATATATAAGAGAAATGTTCAGGAAAAAAGCTTAAGAATAAAAATGACGGAAGACAATGAAGTAGATAGAGGATGTGAGAGAGAGAGAGAGATTAGAGAGAGAGAGAGTTGTGAGAAAGAAATAAGAGATGATAGAATTGACAGAGAGATGACAGAGTGAAATGAGATTATATTATATTAGAGAGAGAGAGAGAGATCAGAGAAAGATGTGAAAGAATATTGGGAGAAAGAAATGACAAATGAGAATGAGAGAGAGAGAGAGAGAGAGAGAGAGAGAGAGAGAAGAGAAGAGAGATGAGAGAGATTAGAAAAAGTTGATAGTTGAAAGTGATAGAGAGATGACAGAGAGAGATGATAGATGATAGAGAGACAGATACGAGATAGATGACAGAGAGGTTAGAGAGCGATGAGAAAAATAGTTGAGAGAAAGAGATGAGAATAACAGAGAAAAGAGAGAGAGAGAGAGAGAGAGATCAGAGAAGGATAGATGAGAGAAAGAAATGGGAGATAAGAGAGATGAGAGAGAGAGAGATAGAAGAGACACAAGAGAAAGAGATTACAGTGAGAGATGAGAGATGACAGAGATAGATGACAGATGACAGAGAGATGAGAGAGACACAAAAGACATATGATAAAGATAGAGATGACAGAGATATATGGATATAATGCAGAATACAAAACATATCTAACAGCCCAAGAACATAGGGCAAAATGATCTGTGACCAGCAAATAAAGCAAAAAGCAACCAAACAAAAGAATACACCAGGCAGAAATATCTTCTCTGGGCAGAGGGCGCAAAACAGTAAACTTTTTCTGAACTAATGTTACATGGCACAACAAGAAATTTCTCTGAACTAAGGTCATAAGACCCAAAACAGAAGAACAATCTCTAAACAAAGGAGAAATACAAAACTAAAGAAGGCAAAATCATCTCTAGACCAATCGCGAAATATAACGTAACAATAAATTAATCTCTGAACACAAGCACAACAATATAAAATAGCAAATAACACCTGCGGACCAAGTGAACAGGAACACAAAGAGCAGAACAATCTGTGGATCAAACGCAGAACGAAGCTGAACGGTAAATTAATGTATATGTGGATCAAACGCAGAACGAAGCTGAACGGTAAATTAATGTATATGTGGATCAAACACGCATGGAAATGAATTTATAGATGGATGAAAAGCATAATTAAAATACATTAAACAGCAAAATACGTTTTGGACCAAACGCAAACAAAATGACAAATAGTATTTTAATTTCTGGACCTAACACACAAGAAAAATAACTACATACATGTATTATTCTCATCAAAATAACAAACACACACACAAAAAGCGAAACACTGAATCATTTTCTGGATCAAGGTCACGCAAGACTAATACAGAGTATGCAAACAATTCTTGAACTAAATTCAGGAATAGGTAAACAGTGAATTCACCTTAAGATTAAATTATAACGAAAAATGGAATTGTAATTTAGTTCTTAAGATTCATTCCACAAGAAAACTAATTAGTGCATTGTACCCATTTTTGAACTAATTGTTAAAGAAAACTGAAACATAATATTAATGTCTGGAATCAGCACACAAGGAAGTGAACAGAATATTAATGTCTAGATCAGCACACAAGGAAGTGAACAGAATATTAATGTCTGGACCAGCACACAAGGAAGTGAACAGTATATTAATGTCTGGACCAGCACACAAGGCACTATAAAGAATATTTAAAGTCTGGACCAGTACGCAGAATGAGCAGTCCGGTGTCTGTATCAAGGTCACACAGCAATGTGCACAATACGCATTCAACCATATCTGATTTCAACAAGAAGAAAACAAAATTGTAAATTAATTTCTAACTAAATACTTAAAAAACTAAAATTGCCAATTAAGTTACGGTTTAAATCTACAACTCCTCAGTACGTTTCATTCTCGACCACACAAAAGCACATTTTGGACCAAAGAACAAGGACACAAGAAATAGTATATCTGGACCACACAACAGCACACTAAAATTTGGACCAAAGAGCTAGGACACAAATCAGAAATAGCATATCATGACCATCCAAGAGCACACTAAAATTTGGATCAAAGAACAAGAACAACATATTCCAGACTAGCTATTAGAGCAGAGATCGCTGTATGAGTTACATTCTATAAGACACACGGGTCAGTCCCTAATGGCTATAATACGTATGGCACCTCTATCTCTAAAATAAATGACAATACTAGATTAATGCAATCAAATGAGGGGAAAGAACTTTCTCTATATTGTTTAATTTTTAAAATGCACGATACCAATAATGCCGGTATAAACATCGGGAAATCCCACAGTTACTTTTGTGTCCAATGTGGAGATTGTTGATTATTAACTACTGCGGTAGTTGTTTTAATACAAATAGCAACAAATATTAAAATAATTACTAGTTAGGTATGATTATGTCAGTTTGAATCCCTTGGTTGGGGAGGGGGGGATTGTGTACAAAATATGGCATCTCGTAAGACCCTTGCGAATATAAATAAAACACAATTAATATAAGTATAAGCGCCATTTCTACTCATCATGTACATGGATACTGGACAGTGAGGAAAGAAGAAAAGATGAACATAATTCTTGAGAGATTAACCAAAACGTCTGACCTCTACAAACCAAAATGTCTGACCTCTAAAAACAAAAATAAACAAAAAAAGAAAACATTTGTACGTTTAACATCGGGCGTTTGTGGTGGATTAAAAATAAGCAGCACCTAATTAAAGATGTAGCCATCATCTCGTTATGTTTGCTCTTTAAGGGATCTGTCCTTTTCACCAGTCCAATAGACAAAATCCCACAGAAACGAGAAAAATGGAAATTCTACTACGTTGACTTCTGAAGTCAAAACTGGTGACGTAAACTAAACATAATGTATAGGGGAATTCTAATGTCAACATGGCAATAGTCACTAGCGTTAGAATTGTGTCATTAGAGTTAGAACTGTGAGTCACTGGCGTTAGAACTGTGAGTCAATGGCGTTAGAATTGTGAGTCACTAGCGTTAGAACTGTGAGTCACTGGCGTTAGAATTGTGAGTCACTAGCGTTAGAACTGTGATTAGAAGAGGAGGAAATATCTCCTGCAAGGGAAAATTAAGTAAAATCTTCCACAATAGTATTTTCTTGTAAGTGGCAGTTGAAAGAGAAGATTAAAGATGTGTTTTGGAAAACTTCTTTCTCACAGTTTTTCTTTTTATTATATAAATTAATATATACTTTATTTTTTTTTGAATAAACGAGAAAACTACTTAACCTAAATTACAGTTTGAATCTGCAAAATATTAAAAATAGTTCAACCTTAACGAAAATATAAATACATGTAACAAGGTACAAATGCAATGTATTTAAATTAATGTGCGCATGTGTGTGTGTGTGTGTGTGTGTGTGTGTGTGTGTGTGTGTGTATGTGAGAGAGAGAGAGAGAGAGAGAGAGAGTGAGTGAGAGATTATTACGTATACCAGACTTCTAGGTATATATTACGTGTAGGGTCTAATGATTCATCAGAATGATTACAATTCTATAACCGTGTTCTCTCCAGTCAAAACCGCTTAGGCGTCACGGCATCCGTCACCCAAGACAAAAGGAGCTGGCGGAAAGAAAATGTAAATCTTGCCGCATTGTCTCCCTCGCTCTTTAAATAGCTCTTTGTTGTTCAATTACACTGAATGAAATTCCTTCCAAGAAAGCACGTTAAAGTAAAATATTTAACGGCTTAGCATTTCTACTGTTTTGTGGCAGGAATTGTCTCAACTGTTACGGATTCGGTTCAAACTGTTCTTTCAGTCCTTGTCAACTGGTCCTTTGCGCTGAAAATAATTGACAGCTTTCCTGCGTAATCAGGCAGATCAATAAGCGCGTGTTTATCCTGTGGCGGTGTCGACAAAGATTCCGTCAAATGTAACATGGAATGACAGGTGAATAATTTATAACTCTCCCGGTAGCCACGATTGTCCATCCGCATTTTAACTTTGACCGCTAGCGGACCCGTTCGCCAACACACGCCACTGTGACATCAACAGAGGAAAGAAAGGGAGAGAAGGTTGAAGACAAAAAGACTATATAAAAAAAAAAGATAAGTGAACAAACGCTCACTGATGAAACCGATAAATTATAAAAGTGGACGGGAACTTTTCGAACCAGAAATGATAATGACGATGATGTTGCTGCTGATTGTGATGCTGCAACCGATACTGAAAATAACAAGACGTAACGAATAATATAATAATAGTAACAATAGTATTAATATAATAATTAAAACAAAATAAATAGAAATATCAAATGATTCCAAATGCAAACTCTGTAAATCCATGGATGAAACAACAGGACGCATACTATCTGGATGTCATGTTATGGTTTGAACAGAATACACCAAATGACACAACGAAGTGGTAAAACAAATACATAGAAATATATGTGAGAAATATGGCGTAAAAGTCCTGCAAAGAGCCTGGATGCATCAACCGGAAACAGTCATCGAAACAGTATAAGTCAAAATACTGCGGAACTTTGAATCAAGGACGGATCGAGCGATTCCAGCGCGAAGACCAAATATTGTAGTTGTCAATAAGTCCAGTAGAACAGTAATACTCGTTATGTTGCTGTTCCAACTGATAGAAACATAAAAACAAAAGAAAGGGAATAAATAGAGAAATACCAGGATCTTAGATTAAAAATCCAGAGACCGTGGAATGTAAAAGCAAACATAATACTTGTAGTGATAGGATCTTTGGGGAACATAACACCTGAATTGGAAGGCTATGTGAATAAAGTGCCTGAACAACACAAAATTGCCCCACTGCTAAAAGCAGCACTCATCGGAAAAGAATCTTGTAAAAATTCCAAGAACTTGGTTCATAACCGACAGCCAACAGAAGTTGTGAAAATGTAATAATAATAATAATAATAATAATAATAATAATAATAATAATAAGAAGAAGAAGAAGAAGAAGAAGAAGAAGAAGAAGAAGAAGAAGAAGAAGACTCGCTCCACTACAAAAGAAACAAAACCAAAAGAGAAACAAGAACAAAAGGCAGTAAGTAAAAATAAACACAAAACAATAACAACAAGAAAATACCAAGAACAACACAATAATTATTGCTGATGGCTATACAGATACTTATACATAATACTACTATTACTATTACTCTTACTACATCATCCACATTTACCACTACAACAACTACTACTGCAACTATTATTCATGCTACAATATGTCCGTGAGAGAAAAAAACATTTATCAGCAGTGGCAGTGAAGAGAAAAGTCTCCTTTTGTCAGAAAGTATTGACTTTCTTTGATGCTACCAATATTGCACAGACAATAAGATTGCCTTAACAATCCAAAAATTTGCATAGAATTCATACATCGACATTATTGACAGGAGCTGATTTGCTTAGATCTTTGTGTACAATGTTCTGTCATTATTTTGTGTCGTCTACATCATCATCATCATCATCTTATTATTCGTCATTTTCATTTTAATCAGTCATGTTAGTTGTAATGTGAGTGTTTGGGCTTCTTTCAAACTATTTCGGGTTGTACTCTTATGACAGGTATTCAATCTTAAGCCTAAAAAGAAGTGTCTATAGCAAAAATCCTTTTTCTATTGCAGGATGCGTATTTTGTCTATAGCAAATGGGGTGAGGGTGTGAAAAAAATATATTTTGTGCACGGTAAGTATTTTGTCAATAACGTGAGAAGCCATACATCTATCTATCTATCTATC
>CM054182.1:26607500-26667500 GCA_028829895.1 Sinotaia quadrata
AGAGAGAGAGAACAGATCAATCAGTGAGTTTTCTCGGACATTAACACAAAATGTGAGTACGTGCGCTTGTGTACAAGAGAGAAAAAGAGAGAGAGAGAGGAGGGTGGGGGAGAAAGTGTGCGCAATGTGTTGAGAGTGCTAATGTGTAAATGTACTGTATGATAGTATATATGTGAGTGAGACTGTATATGAATGAAAGAGGATTGTTTGAGTTGAAGTATAGGACTAATTGTGAATTTGTAAATATCTTTACGAACATTAGTAAGTATGTGGGCTAATGTGATTGTATGTGTGCGCATGTGTCTGTTTTCACATATTAGTGAAAATGCTTTCAAATACATGTGTCTGTATGAGCGTAAAAAGTCTATAATGTGTCTGTATGAGTTGAAAAGTTTATACATATGTCTCTATGAGTGTAGAAGTGTATACATGCGTCTGTATGAGTTGAAAAGTTTATACATGTGTCTGTATGAGTGTAGAGATCTATACGTATACGACTGTGTGAAACATGAGTGCATATATAAATGAAGAATCACATTTAAGTGGAGATGTGGGGCATATGCATATTTGTGAATCTTCATGTTGTGATGGGTAATCATAATTGGATTTGATTAAGTACAAGTGCGCATTCCTAGGCGTGACAGTTCGTGCGTGTGAGTGAGTGAGCGAGCGAGTATGTACGCGTGTAAGTTTTCACTTGCTGTTAATTTTTTAAACAGTTATGAGTATTTTGTTTCGGGCAGCAGGATATGAATACCAAAACTATTTTTATTTTAAATACCATAGAAACGCTTTAACCAGGCATATAAAGAGTTGTCTGACAATTTAGTTACCAGAAGATGAATAGACAATAAATAAAACTTATATAATCTGTTGCAAACAATTATTCTTATAACAAAAGTATGCATTGTCATTTTTCATCTACTAATTTTGATTTTATTATCCACATCAAAATTCCCTCTAAAATTTTTCCTGTGTGCGCAGAGCTTTTTCCTATGTGCGCGGAACTGGCGGTTGTTTGAGCTTGCTACCAAAACTTGTGCGCGGAATTTTGAAACTACTGCGTGGCCGCGTACCTTAGAGGGAGCAATTAATCCCCATTGAGATATTCCCCCCACTTGTCGATCATTGCATTTGGGTTTTGTCATGTACAGTTAAGGATTTTTAAAATTTTAATTCGCTTTGGGTTTGTCAACAGTTTGTAGCAGTCGTGATGTTACTGTCAAAATTGTGACAGTGAAACTTTGTTAACTATTTATTCTTGCTCTCTCACAACACACGCACACATATGTGCTCTTAATACCGCACAAAGCACAAACAAGCACACACACACACACACACACACACACACACACGCACGCACGCACGCACGCACGCACGCACGCACGCGTACATATGTTGATGAATATTTGTTCGTTGTGTACAAATCTACGAAAGAATATTATAGCTGTTTGTTCACTGTTTGAGGGATTAATATTAAAAGAAAAAATATTTATTTTCATAATCTCAGATAACTTTTAAAAACTCTTTTGTTGCAAATAATTAAAAGTCAATATTATGGATAATATTTATTAAAGGTTACCCACAATTTCCCGTTTTAACATTGTCAACCTATCGATCTGAGAGCCACAGAACGGATTTATTTCCCTTATTTTGCTAAAGCGAATAAACCAGCTACCCGACTTCTCGGCTACAAACGTCAAAATTAATTTTAAAAAATGTAGGAGAAGTAATGGGACGATTTAAGAAATATATCGTATTGAAGTCATTAATTAATTAGTGGGCTTACAGTAGAAAACAACAACATAAAGTGTTATCTCAAAACGGATATGTATTTTCAGTATTTGGCTTGAAATGTCTGAAAAAAAGAAAGAAGTGTGCTTTTGTTACAATCTGACATCATACTAAAACATAATGAAGCGTCATAATTACGACTTCATTTAATGCAAAGTGGTGCATTAATTTTTTTAAAATATATCCCTCTGACAACAACGACTACTGAATTACTACATTTTTGTTCATGGTTTTAGTGATATTGCAGTCTCTAGTAAACAGTTCTTTAATAAAAAAAACAACCCACATAGTCAGTAATGGCGTGATCACGTGTTGCATTACAGCAAACAGTGGTAATTGTATTTTCAACTGAATCTAGTGCAGACTGGATCATAAATAATTATTGTTGAAGACAGTTAAAAAAAAAAAAAACTATTATCCTTGATTAGTTGTTTGGGTTGTTGTTTTGCTCATTTCTTTAACGTCAAATGTAGTGTGTTCTTGGTATTCTAAATGTTTCAAATTATATGACGCTAAGTTTCATTCTATTGTAATGCCCGCGCTCTGTAGACATTTGTCCTGTAGTAATGCCCGCTCTCTGTAGACATTTGTCCTGTAGTAATGCCAGCTCTCTGTAGACATTTGTCCTGTTGTAATGCCCGCTCTCTGTAGACATTTGTCCTGTAGTAATGCCAGCTCTCTGTAGACATTTGTCCTGTAGTAATGCCAGCTCTCTGTAGACATTTGTCCTGTAGTAATGCCAGCTCTCTGTAGACATTTGTCCTGTAGTAATGCCAGCTCTCTGTAGACATTTGTCCTGTAGTAATGCCAGCTCTCTGTAGACATTTGTCCTGTAGTAATGCCAGCTCTCTGTAGACATTTGTCCTGTAGTAATGCCAGCTCTCTGTAGACATTTGTCCTGTAGTAATGCCAGCTCTCTGTAGACATTTGTCCTGTAGTAATGCCAGCTCTCTGTAGACATTTGTCCTGTTGTAATGCCCGCTCTCTGTAGACATTTGTCCTGTAGTAATGCCAGCTCTCTGTAGACATTTGTCCTGTTGTAATGCCCGCTCTCTGTAGACATTTGTTTTGATGTAATGCCAGAGCTCTGTAGACATTTGTCCTGTTGTAATGCCCGCTCTCTGTAGACATTTGTCCTGTTGTAATGCCCGCACTCTGTAGACATTTGTCCTGTAGTAATGCCCGCTCTCTGTAGACACTTGTCCTGTTGTAATGCCAGCTCTCTGTAGACACTTGTCCTGTTGTAATGCCAGCTCTCTGTAGACATTTGTCCTGTTGTAATGCCCGCACTCTGTAGACACTTGTCCTGTTGTAATGCCAGCTCTCTGTAGACATTTGTCCTGTTGTAATGCCAGCTCTCTGTAGACATTTGTCCTGTTGTAATGCCCGCACTCTGTAGACACTTGTCCTGTTGTAATGCCCGCACTCTGTAGACACTTGTCCTGTTGTAATGCCCGCACTCTGTAGACACTTGTCCTGTTGTAATGCCCGCACTCTGTAGACACTTTTTTCATCGCCATGAGCTGCAGTCTGTTCTTTCATTGGGTATTCGAACTGTACATTTGTAAATCAATTTCATTCATGATTGTCTTTCGCAAATACAGTTATTTGCTCATTATTGACAGTTGTGTTTAGATCTGCTTGATTTGTTACATTATCGTTAGTATTCTATATGCGTTTAAGATGTTTGTGTAAACCTGTTATTATTATTACTATTATTATTATTATTATTATTATTATTATTATTTGCTATGCCTTCTGTGTGCTTGTCGATCCTTTAGCTTCAAATCATTGCCCGCCATATTTGTCCCAGTTTTTTTTTTCTGTCCCTTTCTGATTCTGAATTTTTTCCCGTAATAATATTAATTTGCTTGTTTATGTGTCAGTCGTTCGTGCGATGACCTTTGGGCGTGTTGAGAAATATTGGATTGTTGACACGTATTGGTGACGTCATCATAAGATCGTTTGTCGAGAAAAAATGCAACAAGCATCATAGAATTTCGAATCATTATAAATGTCTTCTCGCGTGAACACTTTCAAATAATTTATTTATCTTGCCTGTGTGTGCATTTATGTGTGTGTGTGTGTGTGTGTGTGTGTGTGTGTGTGTATGTGTGTGTGTGTGAGCGCGCGCGCGCGCGTGTGTGTGTGTGTTTGAATGTACGTATACTAATAAGCAATGTCTCGATTTATTTCGCATGCCAAAGAATGTTTTCTTTCTGATCATCACCACTTTAATTAAGTATTTGATGACAAAATATTAACTAAACATGAGACTAATTGTAGTGAAATCTAGTGTGTGTGTGTGTGGTGTGTGTGTGTGTGTGTGTGTTATTGTGTGTGCGAGTGGTACTATTTGTGTGTGGTACTATGTGGTATTGTGGGTGGGTGATACTGTACTTGTGTGTGTAGTACTTTATGCGTGTGGTACTGTGTTTTGGTGGCAATATGCATGTGCATCAAACTGTGCAGTACTGTGTTTCTAGTACTGTGTATCTTTGCATCAGCGTGCGTTCGTGCGTGCGTGCGTGTGCGTGCGTGCGTGTGCGTGCGTGTGCGTGCGTGTGCGTGTGTGTGTGTGTATGTGTGTATGTGTGTGTGTGTGTATGTGTGTGTGATGTTGTGCATTTTTTCAATAGATATGTGAGCAATAAACCTAACTTTCTAGACTGTGTGGTTCGGAGTGTGAACAATAAGCTTAACTTTCTACACAATGTCGTTTGGAGTATGAGCAATAAGCTTAACGTTCGACATTGAGTCGTTAGGAGTGTGAGCAATAATTATTATTATAAAAGTTGTAGGATAAAGCTCTAGTGTATTACGGTCATAAGATGACGCTCCATTTTAGCATGGCTATAATATAAAGCTCTATTTTAGCACAGTTATAGGATAAAGCTCCACTTCAGAATGGTTATAGGAAAAAGTTCTAGCGTGGTTTTAAAATAAAACAGTATTGACATTGTTGTAGGATAAAGCTCCACTTTTGCATGATTGTAAGATAAAACTCCACTTTAGTATGGTTGTGAAATAAAGCTCCACTATAGGACGATATAAGATAAAGCTCCACTTTAGTATGGTTGTGAAATAAAGCTCCACTATAAGATGATATAAGATAAAGCTCCACTTTAGTATGGTTGTGAAATAAAGCTCCACTATAGGATGATATAAGATAAAGCTCCACTTTCGCATGGTTGTAAGATAAATCTCCACTTTAGGATAATTGGAAGAGAAAAATTAAGCTCCACTTTAACACGGTATTACTTACTTGCATCACTGGATCTTATGGAGAAACAAAAGCGTGCAGAATATACTAAGAAAAAATGTGAAAATGAAATTCAGAATTATAAGTGGCGTTGACAAGGGAAAGTGGAACCAGATGAATTGAGAGACATCTGTTCTCTCTTCCTGTACAATGTCTCTTGGATCTCCAGCCTTAACCTGATCTCGAGTACTTGACGAAAGACTATTTTGGGGATTACAAGGTTCTACTAGCAATTACAACACTTTGGTTTATGACTTCGTGGTCATGGCTCAGTATTCTTGACTTCGTGTTCATGACTTCGTGTTCTTGACTCTAGTTCATGACTTCGTATTCATGATTCTGTGTTCTGATTCGTTTTCTGACTTCGTGTTCATGACTTCGTGTTCATGACTTCCTTTAGGATTACTATCTATTTTCATCGTTTTACCAGGTAATCACCATAGGAAAATATTGTTTTTTGTACCGATTGTCCATAATTATAACATTAATTATGATTAGCTTTCTCCTATTATAGAAAGGTTTCAATTGGTCACTTGCATGAAGACGATAGCTACTATAGAAAGGTTCCAATTGGTCACTTGCATGAAGACGATAGCTACTATAGAAAGGTTCCAATTGGTAACTTGAATGAAGCCAATGGGTACTAAGGAGAAATAAACCCGATACCATTTGTCATACGTATCACTTAATACCAAATAAAAATATTGATTTTTTTTAGTTTTCATCGCATTTTATTTGCTTTTTCGTAAACTGGCTTTTATGCCTGGTGGATGATGTAGTGAGACATTATTATATAATAATGAATGGACGAAGGTCAAGGCTTACAGTCAGAGAGCGTCAGTGAGTAATAATGTACAGTCCGAGGTATGTGATGTGATTGTAACTGTAGGCTGTTTGTATGAACTTGTGAGTGTTTATAAATGTGTAGATGGTGTGTAGTATGTGGATGAGTGTCCGTGCGAGTATGTGATGAATTATAGAACTTTATATATATATATATGTGAGTTAATATGTCACTGGTTAGTTGTGTTACATCATAGAACTTTATATATATATGTGAGTTAATACGTCACTGGTTAGTTGTGTTACATCATAGAACTTTATATATATATGTGAGTTAATACGTCACTGGTTAGTTGTGTTACATCATAGAACTTTATATATATATGTGAGTTAATATGTCATTGGTTAGTTGTGTTACATCATAGATACATATATATGTGTGAGTTAATATGTCACTGGTTACTTGTGTTTTTATAATATGTTTCAACACTTAAATGCAGCATTTATACAACTTTTCATTTTAAGTTTACATTTTAAAGAGTAATAAATAACTTGTCTAGAATGTTTAAAGCTTTACATTGTTCGTCCTTAAAGCTGTGGTTCCAATTTGTCAATGGTAAACTTTGGCTTGAAAGTTAACTCATGTATTTATCCATTTTGGCTCAAAAACGCGTTTCATTGCCGTTGTATAAAAATTGTAGTCATATCGAACTTGAAAATGAAATGCTACTGTCTCAGAAGTTCTCTTTAATTAAATAAAAATCGGTACTAGTCCCCTTTTTGCCAAACTCCCCCCCCCCCCCAGTCCTATTGGCTTCACTAAAAGGCAACTGCTGTAATGGATTACAGATTTTCCAGTTTACAGTCAAATACGTTTTAAGTGTTACATCACTGCCTATCGCTCAGGAGTGCAACTACATAACACTGGATGGAGGACATCGCTAACCCATCAAACACGAATATTAATGAAAGCATAAATCTGCATTTGTTGTACACGTGAACTTGTCTCTGTGCGTTTATTTAGGATTTGTTCGAGCTGTGAGTCTTCTTTGTTTTTTCGTGTTTAATGTGCTAATAATTTTTAGTATTGGCATAAATGTGCGTGAATGCGGGTGTGAGGTGGGTGGGGTGGGGCGATAAACAATCCATAATGTCAGCATTAAGCTTGTTTGTATTTAACGATGTCCTACTTTGTACATGTTTCTCGTGTAATACTGGCACACCTCGTGTAATACTGACACATCTCTTGTAATACTGACACATCTCGTTTAATACTGGCATATCTCTTGTAATACTGACACATCTCGTTTAATACTGACACATCTCGTGTAATACTGACACATCTCTTGTAATACTGACACATCTCGTTTAATACTGACACATCTCTTGTAATACTGGCACATCTCGTGTAATACTGACACATCTCGTGCAATACCGACACATCTCGTGTAATACTGACACATCTCGTGTAATACTGACACATCTCGTGTAATACTGGCACATCTCGTGCAATACCGACACATCTCGTGTAATACTGACACATCTCGTTTAATACTGGCACATCTCTTGTAATACTGACACATCTCGTTTAATACTGACACATCTCTTGTAATACTGACACATCTCGTTTAATACAAAAGATTCCGTGGATAAGATGATACAGACAATAGTCTCTGTCAGGCTTTTTACTGCGTACTGATTTCTTTTTTAAAGTTCCAGAAAACGTATTGTTTGAACTTTTGTTAAGACTATTGTTGTTATAATAATATGGATAATAATTGCGTGCTTTATAAAGATCGATGTTTTGTTTTATTTCTTTTCTTCAGCTTCACTTCAGAGAGGGAGGTGGGGGAGGGGGCGTGGTGAGTGAATGATGAATTAGAGACCAAGGAAAACGGGGAAATTGGAGAGCGAGAGAGAAAAGAGAGCGAGATTGAGCAGGGATAATATTTAGAGTGGAGAGAGGGATAACTGAGAAACGAGGTAGAGCGAGAACAGAAACGAGAATGGAGACATTATTGTGGGAAGTAGAGAAGAAGTGAAAAAGGAAATCAAGAGTGAGGGAGAAGATGTGGAAATGCAGAAATATGGAGAGATAAGAGATCGAGAGATGAGAGAGGGGAGACCAGAGAGGGAAGAGAAAAGAAGAGAGGAAGTCATGAGAGGGGGGTGGCGAGAGAGATGAGAGCAGGTGTGAGAGAGAAATGAGAAGTAGTGATGAGAGAGAGAAAGCGAGCGATATAGAATGCGAAAGAGAAGAGGGAGAGAGGGAGAGAAAAACAGCGAAAGAGAAACGATGGAGGGGAAGAAATTGGGGGGAAATGACTGCATGAGAGAGTGAAAAAGAATGAGGCGGTAACAATGACCAGGGTTTGGGAGAGATGCGTGGACGATGGAGAGGAAGAAGTGAGAGCGATAGGAAAGAATGGAAAAAGCAGACAATATATTTGCGTGAGTTGGGGGAGGGGGAAGGAGAGAAAAAAGATGAGATCGAGAGAGGGAGAGAGGAGAGTGAGAGACTACACGCATAAACATATGCGCGCGAGAGCGTGTGTGTGTGTGTGTGTGCGTGCGTGCGCTAATGTATAAGATGATGTCTGTAAAATAGATTTTAAAGTTAATATAAACTAGAATGTGAGTGTATTATGTAGTATTTTGTATTGTTGGCATACGATATTAAATGACGTTTTATCAACAGGTGTGATGTAGTGTGATGTCATAAAAAGAGTATTGTGCAAAATGTTTCATTGCAAAGTGGAATGTTCAGTCAAGTTCACACACACACACACGCACACACACACACACACACACACACACACATACACACAAATACCAAACACACACATGCACGCACGCACGCACACACAAGCATCTGACTAGATCTCATGCAGCGATTGAATCCGATGCACATGTAGAGAATAAGGCATCACGCATAATGTCAATCAACACCATCACCCAAAAATAAAATAAATTCAAATACATGTGCTCAGTGAATAAAAGCTGGGTTAAAAAAACAATTACATATCAAGGGAGTGTAAATGTTTCACCTCCTCTCACTCGAAGTGACAGTTTCTAGTGAAATGTGTGATGCCAATGACCCCCAATCAGAAAAATATGTTCTTTGAATCTTCACTGAATGATTTTCGACACACAGCGACAAGACTGAAGAGTTCGTCACTCATCACGGCACAGACCCTCACTCACCACTGCAGAGACCCTCACAGCGACTGTTCGCTCCTCCCTTCTATCACGAGAACCGGTGCAAGAAACAGTCGAGTTACATCAGATTTACGTCCGCAGAGACTGAAAGGACGGCTGTTGTAAAGGCCAGAGGTCGCGTAGCCAGAGGTCCTCACCTTGACGCTGCTTTTACCCAGGAAGGAGTAACCTGCTGGGCAATGCGGAAACAGCTAGGAAGAAGACACACACACACACACACACACACACACACACACACACACACACACACACACATACGTACAAATCGCAATGTTTACCCTCCTGACATCGTGATCATCGTGTCATCTGTGTAATAGAAACGTTGGTGAACTATGGGCTACATTCGATGATTTATAAAAATAAGGTTATCTCCCTTACTTCTTAAGTGAGGTAAAACAATTATACAGATACTTATTTTAATTACAAGGAATAATTCTGTTTGACGCAAAATGACATCAAATAGTTGTAGTGAAAATAAATATTTCAGAACCAATGACGTATGTGAGTGACTGAGAGAAAGAGAAATAAGAGAAAGGGAGAGAAGGAGAGAGTGTGCATGTGTGTGTTATTCCAGACACTGACAGTCCTGATAACTGTCTATTTTTTTAGTAACCAATAATACTGCCTCTAAATTTACAATATGTTTAATAAAATTATGAAATAATCAAGAAATAATAATGTATATCTTTCATTTAAGTTTTTAAAAAACTTGGAGACAAAAAGTTGGAGACAAAATACAAATGATATTCACATTTATTTTTAAAATCTAATGTGTCTCGTTCTCTGTGTTTTATACCGGCACACACCACGTTCATTTGTGAAACTGAAAACTTGAGCCGGAGTCGAAATATGTTCACTTGTCCAGAAACGTTACAATCGGTCGCTTCTTCTTGAAGTGATTCTCATGCTGATAATTTGCAGGGAGAGTATTTAAATTGTTTATTGTTAGTTGATATCCTTAGTTCATGATGTACATGTGATGATATCTTTAGTTCATGATGTACAGTTGTTGATTTTCTTAGTTCCTGATTCATTGGTGTTGATAATCTTATTTCATGATGTACAGGTATTGATATTGGTAGTTCCTGAGGTGCAAGTGTTGATATTCTTTCTTCATCTTCAGTTTCTTATATTTTTTCTTCTTATTTCCACTTTCCTTCTCCTTTTGTTCTTCTTTTACGTCTGTTGCATCATTTTAAAAATTATTCTGTCTTGTATCTTCAGTGATGTTACATAATTTTGTATTACTTTGACTTGTATCGTCAGTGATGTTACATCATTTTTATTACTTTGACTTGTATCTTCAGCGATGTTACATCATTTTGTATTACTTTGACTTGTATCGTCAGTGATGTTACATCATTTTTATTACTTTGACTTGTATCTTCAGTGATGTTACATCATTTTGTATTACTTTGACTTGTATCTTCAGTTATTTTATGCTTTCTTATCACTACATACACAAAATCGCAAACACACACATATACACACCATATACACAATGACATGTACTCCACACACACACAAACACACACCATAAGCATACACACATACACTTAAACACATACATATACACATAAACACACACACGCACACACACACACACACACACACACACACACACACACACACACACACACACACACACACACAAGCATTCGCATTCACGCACAAAACCTAATATGAAAATTCTCGCAAACACATACGCAAACATACATTCATAAACACACACACAAACACTGAGACACAAATACAACATAAACATGTTAAATTACAGTCCCGCAAACGAATGACATAATAATACAGCGTTCAGTGAAATGTATCACTTTCAAGAAAACTTGTGAAAACAGAATAACAAAATGCATCGTCGTAAACGTCACTGTGTGTGAATGTACTTTTCACCGTTTGTTAAGTTCATGTTTGACATCATATTGACAAGCCTGTTGCGGATGCAACCATGTGCGCTAATGTAATCCTATGAGTGCGCATGTCCACTGAATTAGTACGCGTCTGATTGGGGACAGAAACGGACTTTGTATTAACCACCCTCACCCTGTACCTTCTCTATTCCCCACCGACCCACCCCGACCCCAGGCACACACATACACACACGCGCCTTCCTCAAAACTCAGTTCCTTTACGGATGTTAGAATATTCATGTCACTTACAATTCACGATAATAGAAAAAAGATATAATGTACATAATTATTAACTGCTGGCTAACGATAACAATTCTTGCATGACCGCTGATACTATATGGATAACTATTAACTTGGGCTAATGATAACAACTCACGTTGTGACAGCTGATAATATATGGATGGAATATAACTATTAACTTGGGCTAGTGAAAACAACTCACGTTGTGACAGCTGATAATATATAGATAGAAAATAACTATTAACTGTGGGACAGTGATAACAGCTGATAATATGGATGGAATGTAGCTATTAACTGGGGGATAGTGGTAACAGCTGATAATATGGATGGAATGTAGCTAATAACTGGGAGATAGTGATAACAGCTCACATTGTGATATCTGATAATATTTAAATACAACGTAACTATTAAATGTGGGCAAGTGATAACAGTTTTTGCGGTGACCTATGATACTTTATGGATAGAATGAAACTATTAACTGCAGACTAATGACGTCAACCATACTGCGAGCTCCAGTGAACAATCCCTGCGTGAGGTCCAGACAGAGTCTGGTGTTTAGATTTCATTATTTCAATATCTAATCCGCTGCTCTGTTTTTGTGCTTCAGTGCCTTGAGAGTAGAGTTGATATAAATTGCAGACCAATGATATTCTGTGAAGATCTCAGTACCTAGTCTACTGTTCGTGGCATTTGTTTGTTACTTTTAATCAACGCGAACAATGCTGGCGTGCAGCGGGATATTGTCAAAATGGTCTATCACTTACAAACTTTAAAGCCAGACATGGTTGACCAGATTTCCGGCTACACATCAGCGACTGTAACTGTAAATTCAGTAAGTGTTCTATGTTTGTAAATTTGGAAACAACGCCTGTGATAAAATCTTTGTTACCAGTAGTTTGTAATGCAATAATTTTATTTTCAGTTTATTATGTGTGTATCTGTGAGGGGGGGGGGGGGCAGGGGCTGCTTTGCCATTACAAAATGTTTGTGTTAATCGTTCACTTACTATGATTCATTCACATATGGTCGCCATTGTTCACTTCCTAAAGTTGACTAAGAGGGGTAAATTTAGTATTGCTCCAAACTCTGTTGTGTTGATAAATACACTTTGATCTTAAAAGTGGGGAAGGCTTGGGGTTTTTCTTACTTTCAGACATCACTCCATCTCACACCTTCCCCCCTGAGCTTCTGGTACTACTGGTATAAATTCTCTTCCTTCATATTAATGTAAAATTATAGTAATTCCAATCTTTTCCTTTTTTTTTCTTTCAGTCATTCTAATGTAAAATTATAGTAATTCCAATCTTTTCATTTTTCTTTTGTTTTTTTTCTTTCTGTCATTCTAATGTAAAATTCTAGTAGTTCCATTCTTTTCATTTTCTTTGTTGTGTTATTTTCTTTCAGTCATTTTTATACTCGCAGCCTCGAAGACGGTCGCCATCTTGTTTGGACTTGCTGACAACAACAATGTCCGGAATTCGTGTCTGGAGTTACGTGATGCGCTCCTGTTTCCAGCATTTCTAATTCTGCTGCAGCGACTGCTTTTGGCCGGTGTCTCTTTGCTTTCTCTAATGCTTCTAATCCGTACTTCTCTAACAGATTTCTATAGGGGACATTTTGTCACGCCATTGTACCTGCTGCTGTAGTCTCTCCCAACTAGAGACTGACAACCGGTTAGTAAAAAGTCTGCCATCTTTGCCAGTGCAGAACGACTTTTAACTTGGGATCGTTATGACGTCTTCATGATTTTGCCTTGCGGAATGTTATGACGTCTTTATGATTTTGCCTTGCGGGATGTTATGACGTCTTCATGATTTTGCCTTGCGGGATGTTATGACGTCTTTATGATTTTGCCTTGCGGGATGTTATGACGTCTTCATGATTTTGCCTTGCGGGATGTTATGACGTCTTCATGATTTTGCCTTGCGGGATGTTATGACGTCTTCAAGATTTTTCCTTGCGGGATATTGTGTTCACCGCTTGACTGGTACAGAAGGGATGAATGCTTCTGTTTCGGCTGACGAACCTGTCTTCTTCAGCCAACCACTTGTTGACTGTCTTTGATGTGTAACCATTATGTCGCACATATTGACTTTGAAAGATGTTTTTTCCTTTTCTGAGCCAGGTGTTGTCCTCTTGCATGTTTCTACGTCTACCTGCGTGTGATGTTATAAATCCACTGAGTGATTTAATTCCTTCTATCAGTGGCTGATGTTTATATTGCTCCCAGTGTATTCAGCAAGATCCATGATTTCGCCTTCAGCTACTAGTAGTAGTCATAGTAGAAGTTATTGTAGTATATTACTGGTAGTAGTAGAAGTTGTTGTAGTTTAGTACTAGTCGTAGTAGAAGTTGTTGTAGTATATTACTAGTAGTAGTAGTAGCAGTAGAAGTTGTTGTAGTATATTACTACTAGTAGTAGTAGTAGTATAAGTTGTTGTAGTATATTACAAGTAGTAGCAGCAGTAGAAGTTGTTGTAGTATATTACTAGTAGTAGTAGCAGTAGAGGTAGTTGTAGTATATTACTAGTAGTAGTCGTAGTAGAAGTTGTTGTAGTATATTACTACTAGTAGAAGAAGTTGTAATGTATTACTAGTAGTAGTAGTATATTTCATGTTTAGTCACGATTAATTTTATGATCAGCAAATAAATATTATGTTGTTGTTTTTTTGTTCGTATTGATGCCTTTAACAACATCATGATCATCCCTATAATCATCTGTGTTAATTTTCATCATCGTCGTCGTGGTCGTCATCATCGTCATGATGACATTGCACTAGATTTCAACTGAATAGATATGAAATAACTAGTCTCATAAAACATTTCGGAGACCAAATGAGCAGGTTTGCAGGTTAGTGTGGTTGAAGGCCTGTTGATGAAATAGCAATTCTCTGTGCTCGGTTGCTGGCTCAGTACAAATTATGAAACTGCGTCTTGTGCGAGCAATGGATAAAAGGAAGGACTCCACAGCAGACTAAGTATTCGAGGTGGAGCTTGATTACTTTGGATATTTTTAAAAATTAAAAGATAGTGCAGAAAAGAAATGGTTTTAAGATTTAGGGCACGGGAAGTCTTGACAAACTGGAAAATAACTTCGGAATTTAAAGTATGCTCTTAGTCCTTGGCACCCACAGGACGTTACTTTATATTCTCGGAAGGCCTGCCATACTTTGGTTACGTAGCAGTAGCTCCAAGAACATCAAATTGAAAAAATAAAATGTATTTCACTAGGGATTTCCTTGTCTAGTGCTTTCCGGTTTCAAGGCGACTAGCTGATGGCCCGTTTACACGAAAACTTTGCATACTCTTATCACGTGCTAAAACGTCTGCTTTCTTGAAAGGACATCCTGGTGAAACTTCAGAAAAGGAATGTATTTTGTGAAGAAATTCTATTGTAAAACAGAACTGTCAAACATTTTGACGTACCGCTTTGGGAGCAGCAGGAACCATCAGCCTTGTTCTTTAGTGAGCTGGGTACCGGACTCCGGGCAAATCAAGATGCAATACAAACTCCCTTTGTTGTCGCTGAAAGCCCTTGCTTTAGGATTTTTCTTGATTGCAAATGTTTGAGCAACCGGTTTCGTGTGTTTGACAGACCAACAAGTTTTGGCAGCACGCCTAAATAACCTCACACCCCTTCACTGTTGACCAGCTGCGTGTAAGCAGATATTCAATTCGATTTGTTGCTATTAACGAGAAGGGCCTCTTTTGAGGGGTGGGTGGTAGGTTCTGTCAGCACTCCCATCCCAACCAATCGTTCTTACCACGGGACTATCCATTTCCGCGGAAGGATATTGAATCACCCCATTCGTGACAACAGAGTAAGCGTCCTTACAGGAAGTCACGTGCCAACGCCATTTTGAGCATCGTTCCTCCTGTCGATTTCTATGTGGCGATAACGTTAAGCGAGCGGGCACCAATCAAAATATGAAAAGCGAATATATTGAACAGATACAATCAAATTACATTCGCCAGGGTTCCATTGTCTGCCGATGAATGTGTGTGAAGCTGCAACGATGCACAATCGGTCCCCCTTCTTTAACGATACCGAGGAGATGTTATGATTCTGAAAGACGTCATTACATGCAATCCAGCCTTGAGACGATATTAATATTGAAGAGGAATTTATTATTGACGTGCTTGAGTTTGGTCTTTAAATTAGGTTTGCTTAGTTCCTTGGGAGTTGGGAGGTGTCCGTGCATAGGAATACATTCGAACATGCTGTCTTGAAGCTGCTTTATCAAACAGAAAAACAACAAACTTCCCCCCCACACACACACACACACACTCATTTTGGTGCGCAGAGTATAAATGCCAAACATTGTCAAATGTGCAAATTGAAAGTTATAATAGAAAATTATAAAACTATAACATTACATTAGTCTGTACGTCTGTGTTCCTGTCAGTAAGATTGTATTTTTTGCTGTTTAGCATTCTGCATTTTGACTTAAGTATGCGTAGATGTGTCTGTGCGTGCGTGCGTGCGTGCGTGCGTGTGTGTGTGTGTGTGTGTGTGTGTGTAGTTATTAGATCCACACCCTCACATTATAACTCTTAATCATTATTGACCAAAGAGAAGGGCCGAAGAAAACTACAATCTTGTACCTGTACTCAACAAACTCTAAATTCTACCCAGCCCACAACAAAGGGTACAAAACAATGCACAAATGAATACACAAGAAAGATAAAAGGGTGTAATTGAAACACACGTTAATGATAATATTGATAAGTTTCATTATATGTCATTATCTTTTTATTTAACAAAAGTAGTTTAAAGTTTATGAAGCAATTGGAAGATTACAACTAAGAAGAGTTTGTATCTATATATTTTGCGATACTGAGGCAAACAAATCGGTCATGCCGTAGAACACACAAGCAAAATCTTTAGCTGCACACATAAATTTGCCCCGAGCAGTGGTCGTCACATTTATGAAACAGTTATTTGGTGCAAGTTGAATTAAACTGTGTCTTTCTAGATTATTATCACACCATTCTGAGTGCATCTCTTCGGTCTAATAATAGATTTACCACTTCCGGCATCTCCAGATGGCGCTGCATGAAAGCCTAGTTTGTAAGTTATTGGAATCGTGACTGTCGGAGAATGGATGGAGGATTTTTTGCATCACTAATGCCTGAGACGAGCGGCCTCACAACCCTTCAGCCAGTCTAAATAAATAACGATCTTTCCAGTAATATCTTACACATTCTGTTCGATGCAGCCTCTAAATGTCAAACGATTTTTAAATTTACGATCACTGCAGACTGTTCGTGATGCTAATAATGTGCTCTGGTCAGCATTACATTGCAAGACGATAACTCAGCTGGAGGGGCAAAATTTGCTTTTTAAAAAGCGTTCAATAAAAGCATTTAATAATATGTAATACTGATTCACTTGTTGTTAGAGTCTGCGTCAGTATGGTTAGTGTACACAGTTCTTATTATGCTTCTGGTGTTGTGTACTAAATAACCGACTAGGGATTTCTTGTAACGTTTGCCTTTGTCAATATGCGCCTGCGCGCGTGCACACAGGCACGCACATACACACGCACAGCGCGCACATACTCACACAGTTCAAAGAACTGTCAAAGTAAAAATACAATGACATTGGTCTAAAGTCTAAACTCTAAAGTAAACGTTATTCCCCTTTGTTTATTTGTTGACTATTTTGATCATCAACAGACAGCGCCAGTGCTATTGTCTCCCTTTGACGCCACCTTTGGCTTTCGTGGTATGGTCACACTCCCATAGCTGTAGTCACAACCTATTATGGTCACACTCCCATAGCTGTAGTCACAACCTATTATGGTCACACTCCCGTAGCTGTAGTCACAACCTATTATGGTCACACTCCCATAGCGGTAGTCACAATCTATTATGGTCTCTTTCTTCCCGAGTGCTGCTAATGCGCTACTATCGAGGTCAAGACAGTTGGAATGTCCTAGAAGGGTACTGGAGATAAAAACGCTTGCAGGCACTGAAGTGAAGACGAGGGATCACCTTGGGCTTGAACAAACTACTTCCATATTTAAAATTTAAGAATCTCTCAATCGAATATTGGTTTGTGGTGTGTGTGTGTGTGTGTGTGTGTGTGTGTGTGTGTGTGTGTGTGTGTGTGTGTGTGTGTGTGTGTGTGCGTGCGCAAGAGCAAATCGTTATGTCGTTTAAACCCAGATTCACGACTCTCCTCATTAAGAGAACCATCAGGTCACGCCGGTCTGGGAGCGCACTGCTAGAAAATAAATCCCGTTTTGTTAATGGCTAGGCCCTGTCCTCTTTTTCCCTCAGGAGTGACGTCCTGAAATTACGAGGAAGAAATCACTGTGTTATATGTATTTCACAGACACTTAACGCATTTAAGTTGTTATTTCATAAAATGGCCAATCATTCGCTGTTGTTTTGATTTTGATTTTTAAGGCAGACTAGCTATTGGTTAGTTGAGGGTGGGTGTTTGTGTGCTGTATTGGTCTTTTCTTGTTTTAGAAATGTTTTCTTTTGTTGGCAAAATTAAGACTGGAGTAGAGGGGGGGTGTGGATGATCACTGTGTGTATCTAAATGTATCTAGACTGTTTTTGTACGTGCGATTGTGTGCTAATGTAAAGGTGTGTGTTTATATGTGTGTTTATATGTGTGTTTATATGTGTGTTTAAAATTTAAACTAGCCGCTTACATTTTTTTAAAAATTCCATTTAATTATAAAATCTTAAGACAAAGGAGATTATCAATATATTAAATACATAAAGATTCTAACAGAAGCTAGTAAGAAAGGGACACACACACACACAAACAATATATGCATGCATGCATACACACACAACAACAATTTTAAAAAGATAACGGATGCACTTTAGTCGTGCACGCCCCTTTGAGATCACGCATGCTGCTGTCATATTTGCTATGGGATCTGACAGGCGTGGTGAGAGGCAAAGATTTCGGATTTAGGCTTCTGAGTGACGACGACTAAACCGGATTAAAGCAGTTGAGCGGGACGAGTTGATTTAAACGAGACTTCTCTCTCTCTCTCTCTCCTAGTCAGCTTGATTTCCCTCTGGATGGGATAAGGGGAGGGGGGTAAGACTCAAGTTAGACGACCAAAAAGCATGGGAGCGTTCAGATGGCAAACTCGTCTCATTGTAGAGCTAGTTTTACTTTTGTTTTTGTTTAGTTTGATTTGGAATTTAATTTTTTATTTTTGTGTGTATACATTGTGTGTGTGTGTGTGTGTGTGTGTGTGTGTGTGTGTGTGTGTGTGTGTGTGTGTGTGTGTTAGAGAGAGAGAGGTTGGTTTGATTTTTTGCTAGCGGCTTAGCAAAAAATCGAATTCGAATATCTTCAAATAATAATTGATGCTCTTTGCATACAGCTATGGTTCTGATGACGTTATGAATTGTGGATAATGAAATTATCAACTGAAATTGACGTTATGAATTGTGGATAAAGAAATTATCAACTGAAAATTGACGTATGAATTGTGGATAATGAAATTATCAACTGAAATTGACGTTATGAATTGTGGATAAAGAAATTATCAACTGAAAATTGACGTATGAATTGTGGATAATGAAATTATCAACTGAACATTTACGCCCGTGCCTATTATATACTAATATTAAATCCATGTGAGACGCCAACGCCACCTAGTTAATGGTTATTATTAAAATTGATTGATTGATCGACCACAACTAATTACAAGTGATGATAATCTTGATTTATATTATTATTAATTCTCTAGAAGACACCACTCGTTTCTCTCTCTTGGCGGATATGCGGGCGCTGTAAACGTTTTCTCGCTTCCATAACATTAAAGACAAACATTTACCCTCACACAATATTTCACTAGGTGGAAAACGTCTTACCAAAGGAGAAGACAAATCCGTCTTTAATCTATCCTTTTTTAGCCCCCATCCACCCACTCTTTCCCAACATATGGTTATCAATATGTGTAAGAAGGTCAATAAATTTAACAATACATTTATTAAATCAACAATCAAATATATATAGCATAATGAATATAATCAAAGAGCTTTGACATTTACATTACTTCAAAATAATGTTCAATTAATGCTGGACAATTGCTTAGTTTATCCTAGCATAGAAATAAGCAGTCAATAACATAAACATATAATGAAGTTCCCGAATATAATCATGGACATGAGAATGGAGTTTTAGAGATAATGTTAAAGTCAATGCAACATAACCTGTTCAAAGATGGCGGCCGTCACCATCACATGTTTCACAGTCACGCAGTTTGCAACAAGTTACTGCCTTTCATATTTATGTGAGGTCCCACGAGTCCCTCCTAGAGGCACAATTCACAACTGTTCCAGAATCTTCAATGCACTCTCCAAGCAAGCATAGGGAAACATCCTGAATTTCACACACACTATCAAGCAAGCATAGGGAAACATCCTGAATTTCACATGCACTATCAAGCAAGCATAGGGAAACATCCTGAATTTCACACGCACTATCAAGGAAGCATAGGGAAACATCCTGAATTTCACACGCACTCTCCAAGCAAGCATAGGGAAACATTCTGAATTTCACACGCACTCTCCAAGCAAGATAGGGAAACATCCTGAATTTCACACGCACTCTCCAAGCAAGATAGGGAAACATCCTGAATTTCACACGCACTCTCCAAGCAAGCATAGGGAAACATCCTGAATTTCACACGCACTATCAAGCAAGCATAGGGAAACATCCTGAATTTCACACGCACTATCAAGCAAGTATAGGGAAACATCCTGAATTTCACACGCACTATCAAGCAAGTATAGGGAAACATCCTGAATTTCACACGCACTCTCCAAGCAAGCATAGGGAAACATCCTGAATTTCACACGCACTATCAAGCAAGCATAGGGAAACATCCTGAATTTCACACGCACTATCAAGCACATCAGGAGGAATATTCTCGAAGTTTCATGAGCGTTTACTCAACACACCATGAAGAATGTTCACAGTGATCTTTCTTGAATTCTCGAGGAAGACGTCCTCTGCAAGACTGTAGCTATTCAAGAATCAGCATCCACAGCAAGAGCGACCACACGACAAGTTACATGTGGAGCATGCAGATTTGATTTTCCTAAGCATGTGCTCCACTAAAATTAGAGAGAACTTTTTTCATAGTTTTAGTTGCTTACCATTTTGCATGATCCTTGTGTCAACTGTAACATTGTTTTGTCTTGATGTTGTAGCACCTCGTAAGCAGTCAACAGTCTCAAGTCACTCGTTTGTTACACCAGTTTGATAGTAGAGTCTTCTGTTCATTCTGACAGCTGTCTATACCTGTCTAATCCTGTCTACATCTTTCTGTGCGTGATATGAATGTAATTGGAGAGGGAGGGGTCTGTATCTGTACATCGATCTCTCTGATACTCAACCAGTCACGTGGCTTTGCGATTGCATGTGCGAATAAGCTGTGGGTGTGAGTGTGCTCAGTGTGACACATGACACCAGCATCTATAGTCTCTTTACTTACCCATCCGTCACTTTCACACACACACACACACACACACACACACACACACACTCACACACACACACACGCACTGATAGAACATGCTAAAAAATGTGACAAAGCTGCGTGTCAGTAATTGCGACAGAAGGTTTCATCCTTAGACAGAAATTAATCCATTTGCGCAGGTTCTTGGGAATACATGTGCAATCTTGAGCTGTGAGCCGTGTGTCAAGTGTAGAGACAGACAAAAGGTTTTCTTGCATATTCAAGTTTTAATATTATCATTGGAATGGTTGCGAGTAACTGCATTACGATGCCACATCTAAATTACAACCGTTTTGCATTGCTTCATCTTGACACTTCTGACAACATGTTTTGTTTAATTCTCCTCCACGGAATGTTATGTTTTCTTCTTGCTTCTGAGTATGTATATTTGTTTTCTTTAGGTAACGATTCAACGTAACGAGGGGAATGAATTCAAGCTGCGATGTGAGTGTGCGCGCGTGTAAAAGTCTGAAGAAATCAAACAGAAACTTAAAGAAAATCTATGAAGACAATGAACATGTGAGAGTGAGAGGGTTGTGTGTGAGATAGAGAGAAAATATATGTATGCATGTATATGTATGTGTGTGAGTGAGCGGGTTGTGTGTGAGATAGAGAGAAAATATATTTATGCAAGTAGTATATGTATGTGGTTGAGTGAGAGGGTTGTGTGTGAGATAGAGAGAAAATATATTTATGCATGTATATGTATGTGTTTGTGAGATAGAGAGAAAATATATTTATGCATGTATGTATGTGTGTGAGTGAGAGGGTTGTGTGTCACAGAGAGAGAAAATATATTTATGCATGTATGTATGTGAGTGAGTGAGAGGGTTGTGTGTGAGATAGAGAGAAAATATATTTATGCATGTATGTGTGTGTGTGTGTGTGAGTGTGTGTACTGGAGCAGATGCCAAGAGATTAACTAAACAATACTAGTCGTTGTCTTCAAAATAAAATTTATTGATATTTGTTTTTCGAGATGCAGGCCATAATCGCCGGATAACAAACATTAAAAAAAATATATGACAGCAACAAGCCAGAGTTATAATATTTTTATTTGAAGTGCGTTCCGTTGTGCACATTGCTCGCCTTACAAATCAGTCCTTGCAGGAAATGCAAAGAGTGAAAATAACCGTCATGGGTAATAATTATAAATACTTTTATTGCCGCAGTAAATAACACAGATGGACGGTCGCTACTATAAAGCCTGAATATTAATTATGCATAAGTGCGTAGCCTCAGTAAGCAATATTGATAGACAAGCTCAGGTCTTGTCGCTTATCGATTAGGCCTATCTTATCTCGTTACATACACTCTCTTCTGCTTGATAACGGTTTCTTGTTTGTAATAGAAACATCTGAGCAATTCCGAGAACCGTGCATGAAATGGTTGTTGTAAATTACACTTACACCACCTTGCAGGAGGGAACGCCAGAGTACTCCATGACATATTTGTGCGCCGCCAGAAATCAGTGCCAGAAATCGGGTCGTGCATCGAAGTATGTTTTATAGTAATCGACAGAAAGATGTGTTGTTTTTGCTCTTATATTTCAGATATATTGTTTTTGCTCTTATATTTCAGATGTGTTGTTTTTGCTCTTATATTTCAGATGTGTTGTTTTTGCTCTTATAGTTCAGATATGTTGTTTTTGCTCTTATATTTCAGATGTGTTGTTTTTGCTCTTATATTTCAGATGTGTTGTTTTTTGCTCTTATATTTCAGATGTGTTGTTTTTGCTCTTATATTTCAGATGTGTTCTTTTTGCTCTTATATTTCAGATGTGTTGTTTTTTGCTCTTATATTTCAGATGTGTTGTTTTTGCTCTTATATTTCAGATGTGTTGTTTTTGCTCTTATATTTCAGATGTGTTGTTTTTGCTCTTATATTTCAGATGTGTTGTTTTTGCTCTTCTATTTCAGATGTGTTTCATGCATGAAATTGAGATTTTAGACCACTATTCATATATTATACTTTATACAGATCGACAGAAAGTTATAGCAGTTTTGTTTTTAAAATCTGTTTCCTATATAAAGTGTAATATGCAACACGACTTCATATGACTTTAAGACGTTCATACATTTTATTTATCAATCTTTCTGTCTTCAGTATTTAACGTTGCAGATATAGATAGAGTTTGGAAGAGAGAGAGAGAGAGAGAGAGAGAGAGAGAGAGAGAGAGACAGACAGACAGACAGACAGACAGAGACAGACAGAAAGAGAGAGACAGAGAGAGCGAGACAGACAGACAGACAGACAGAGAGATATGTAGAGTTGGGAAGAGAGAGAGACAGAGAGAGACAGAGACACAGAGAGAGAGATATACGAGAGAATACATTAGCATAGACCAGGTGTTGTACAACTCTTTTCACAAAATACAACCCTCACACACATACACACACACAAACACACACACTCACACACGCACGCACACACACACTATTCAACATGATATGCACACACAAACTCAGCAGTAATAGAATATGTGTCCGTTATTGTTATGCAAAAAGTCTAAACACAGTAAAGTAAAACATTATCTTTTAATCCTCTTACACTACACAGTATATAGAAGAATTATTTATTTTTATAATTTTTGTGTAATTTCTTTTTTCTAATATAATTCAATCAGAAACGTATATTGTTATTAGCACTATATTCTTCACTGACGTTTAATTGTATTATTGCAAATTACATAAAACTATGCAGTTCCCAAAATTATAATAAAAAAGTTATAATTTTACTTAAAGACCTGTAGTTGATTGTCGCCCCTGTAAATGATAAACCGTACTGAACATTAATAACTGCAAACTCATAGCTGCTGTTCCCGTTTTCTGTATAACGAATTATCTACAAAATAATATGAAAGAATATGCAAAATATTTAGCGAAAGGTAACTAATATTATCCCGATTTTTTTTTTATCTAACGGCTTCTAAATACTTCAAGCATGACTGATTGGAAGGTCGAGGTGTTTTTTTAAAAAATTAATATGCTACGAACTTTATTTTCGCCCGTGTAACTTGAAAGCGACTGCTAGATTCCGTCTTAACACTGACCCTAAACTCCCTATTACCACGTGTGTCCTACTTTTATCTGATGGCTAGGACCAATCGTGCTTGTTCGAACCAGCAGCAATAATGTTGATGGCGGTGGTTATTGTGGTGGTGGAGGAGAGATGGCAGTAGCACTGGGGTGTAGATGTGGTAACATGCAATGGTGGTGATGGTAAGAGCTGATGTGATGCTAAAAGCTGAAAGTAGATGAAATTATGTTATGCAGTACTGATGGCTGGCAGGAGAGCTAAGATTTAGGAGTATTATTACACAACAAAGAAGGCTGGCAAGAGTGTTCAGATTTAAGAGTGATATTACACAACAATGAAGGCTAGCAAGAGTGTTCAGATTTAAGAGTGATATTACACAACAATGAAGGCTGGCAGGAGTGTTCAGATTTAGCAATGGTAATATAGGACAATGACAGGCACTTTCGTGTTTCCGTACCGTACTTCCGAATATCTCGGTCTTAGAACGAACGTCTCGGTTTGCACGACCGCCTATCATTCTCAGTCTTTATTTTCCACTATCCGCATTCCATACGCCCGGCATTTATCCCATCTATCCACTTTTCCATTTCCTCTTAGAATGCAGTCTGCTTCAATTGCTGTGCGTCATCTCTGCAGTCCTGGAATTGTCTGTAATCGCTGCCATTTATTCAGTAGATTTTGGAACATCAATGAAGGAGAGTCTGCTTGAGCTGTCACAGGAAATCATTGTGCCCGTAACAATACTGGACGTGTCGGGAGAAAATGGGAGACAACCCTCATCGCTCAGCCGACGATTCCGGTAAGCGGGAGAGAAAAACTGCGCATTGGATGTAATTAAATAACTGCGCAGAAAAAAATAATGCTGTTTATTTTGTTGCAGACTAACCAGTCGTGGCTACTGGAATCTTTGGTGGTGTTGTTGTTTACTGTAAAAGAATAATGATTTTAATAAAATTTGCAAACGCAGGATTAAAGATGGATTCTGACTCAAAGCCCATTGTTTTCAATACTGCTTCCACATCTGCTATAGCGTGATCAACAAACTCTCTCATAACACCAAGCTCTTCGAAAGAAAATACAGCCAAATGATTTAATCAGAACTTCAGATACATAAAGTACAAGTGATTTATAACCTAATTATCTCAGCATTTAGAGACGTTATGAAAAATAATCCCCACTTATTTTTTTTTCAAGGCTTTTATGCCAGAAGAATGTGCTCCAACTGAAATAAATTGACGAACAAATAAATGAAAGAAGGAAAAGATTAGACCTAAGTTTGGCAGAGTGATCTCCCTCAAATGTGTTTATAATAAATTGTCATATAGTTAGATTTTGATTAAACAATTGTAGTTAAACGTTGTTCCTGTGAGGATTTTTAATAACATGACTAAAAATAAATCCCTTATTTACTGTCATACCTAAGCACATGTTTTGTTCTTCTGGTGGATTGAAATACAATCCTGGACAATTATCTTAGCAAAATGCTTGGGTGGAATGAAATTCATTACTAGACAATTATCTTAACAAATGCATGAGCAGATTGATACACTGGACACTTCTCTTTACAAAATGCATGGGTGGATTCGAATATATGTGGACAAATATCTTAGCAAATGCAGGTGTAGATGGAAATACACGACTAGATAAATATGTATGGGATCAGAAGCCTGTGCAGAACACACTTAATACAGAAGAACGGAAGAGGTAAAACATTTGAAATATTTGCTCTACACATACTCGGTGGATATCGTGAACTGATGTAGCATCATATTATGTAACTGTTTCTTTTTTTTCGCACCACCCTTAGCCCACTTGCCCTAATTCCAGGAACATTCATTTGATCATCAATGGCGCCACATCTAGAGTCACGTGCTAGAGTCACGTGCTCCTCGGATTAAGATACGAGATGTGACCGAGACATTCGTCGGTTATATGTTTAACACGCTGCACACTTCCATTCATATTTGGGGGGCAAAGCTTTTCCAATACAATTTTTGGCAAACCTTTTCCAGTACAATTTTAGGCAAACATTTTCCAATACAATTTTTGGCAAAGTTTGTCCAATACAATTTTAAGCAGAACTTTTACCATACAATTTTGGGCAAACCTTTTGCCCTACAATTTTAAATAAAACAGATTGTTAACCAGTTGGCAGTCTAATTATTTGCTAATATATTTCAGTCGTCCGTTTAGCAAAGCATTTTCAGTCCATCGTTTATCTAAAACTTACATCCTGGCCACACCTCTTGTTTAACAATTTACTCTCAACATTTTCAACATTTCCATCCCTGCCATTTGCTATAGACATTTTAGTCTTAACTCATTTGCTATAGACTTTTAGTCTTAACTCATTTGCTATAGACATTTAGCCTTAACTCATTTGCTATAGACCTTTAGTCTAACAAATTTGCTACAGACTTTTAGTCTTAACTCATTTGCTATAGACTTTTAGTCTTAACTCATTTGCTAGAGACTTTAGTCTTAACTCATTTGCTATAGACTTTTAGTCTTAACTCATTTGCTAGAGACTTTTAGTCTTAACTCATTCGCTCTGCAATTTCATTAGAATTCTTATTAATTAATTTCAATCAAACCATTTACATATACTAACCAATTTCATTCTAACCGTTACTGAAAATTTTCAGCCGAACATTTTGCTAAACTTTTTCATTGGAATTATAGCATAATGTTTAAAAGAGATAGAAAACAACATTCCGTTATCTACGTCACATTAGTACTTGCCTTCAGCTTTCATTGGCTGAGTGAGCAAGAGCATCTTTGCGTAGCCCTTAAATAGTTAACTGCTTGGACTCCAGGATGCCAAGAACAGAGAAACACTCTGGGAGAGCCAATAAACGTTTTGTAAATAAGTCCGCAATTAAAGGTCGAATGAGGTTGAGACAGCGATTCATAAAGTCTTCAAAATACTCGGAAAAGCCTTGTAAAATCTGTGTGAATATTTCGACATGAACAATATTAACAGACCGAATACCCGGAAAAGCCTTGTAAAATCTGTGCGAATAATCCGACGTAAGCAATATTGACAGACCGAAATCCCGGAAAAGATGAGGAAGTTCATAAAAAAGTTATAACTTATATAGATTTAATACTTATATAGACTTAATTAAAAAAAAGTTATCACGTATTTAGTAGACTTAATACAAACGTTATAACTGATATAGACTTAATACAAAAGTTATAACTTATACACTTAATAAAAAAGTTATAACTTATATAGACTTAATACAAAAGTTATAACTTATATAGACAATACAAAATTTATAACTTATATAGACTTAATACAAAAGTTATAACTTATATAGACGTAATACAAAAATTATAACTTATATAGACTTAATACAAAAGTTATAATGTATATAGACTTAATACATCTACATGTACGGAGACTATGACATCAATAGTCTTGACATACACGGAAAACCCAATAAAATCTAAGTAGAGACTATGACTATTTAATCTTCATAGACTCGGAAGTCATTGTGTAATCTTTATGGAATTTGTGCATTGTATAATCTTCAAGAGACTCAAAACCCTTTAAATCCATCTCAGAACTCAGCCAATTTGAAGACACAATGGAACTCATGCCAAGTATCGAGTTTAAAAATAGAAAAACAACTAGCATCTAATAAAATAGTTTCTAAATTATCTTTAGTTCATATCTACACTCTCGTAAATAATATTTGCAATTTGCCGGCCATTTCTTGCGACAAAAGAAGTAGTAGACCATATTTATGGGTTACAGTAGTAATTTCCGAATGACATCTCGGTCTTTTCCATTAAGATTAGGTCATAGGTTACACAGCTCGTGAAAAGTAAGTTTTGTTGTCAAATTGTATCGTAGAAAGACTCTGGTATCGCTTTATGTCTATGACAAATTTTACAACGTTTTTCTTTAAACACAGTTTTTAAATGCATCAAACAGTTACAAATTGCTCCCTTCGTGCACAGTGCACTATTTTCTATATACTAACAACAGACAGTATTTTCTATTCACTAACGATAGATAGTATTTTCTATTCACTAACGATAGATAGTGTTTTCTATTCACTAACAATTGACAGTAATTTCTATTCACTAACAATAGAAAGTAATATCACAAAGGAATGAATGGGAGTAAGAACGTTAATTCTGCATATAGTGGAGAGAAAGAAACAAAGAAGCGAAGAGGTACTGTTTTAAAAATTTTAAAGTGAAAGAAAATAGAATTGCAAAGAATCAGTGAAACAAACAAACAAGACTTAGTGATTCTTTTCCTTATCTTTTCTTTCTGCTTGCTATTTCTGTTGTCTGCCCGAAGCGGAACAAAATCATCGGTCACACGTTGTGCTTTTCTCTCTTTCATGGAACCAAACGATCTCGACTCCACGATGTCCCAGGCTAAAGCATTAAAAAGAGGGGAGAGAAAAAAGCCAACGTAAAATAGCGGTCAAATTCCGAAAATTGCACATAACAAAAAGCTAATAAATCCACAGAAGTCTGCAACGCTGAGCTAATGCATATTCTGACTTTTGTGCCACAACAAAGAGCGGAGAAGTGACCTTAAATGCCACTCTACTAGGTCAAATTTCAACTAGAGATAACTCTAACAAGAAAAGGTTAATGCAGTTGCACTACCTTTAGGCCTTCATAAAATTCTAAACTTCACTCTGAGTACGCAGACATAAACTAAAAGTGGATAAAGGAAGAGAAATTACTTGATTGTTTTTAGTATCAAAAAGGCAAGTACATGGTTTGAATCATACAGACACCATAAGTTCATAAACTCAGGAAATGGGGAAAATATTAGTTTTAAGCTTAAAATTAGGTCACAATTCAATATGCATAACAAAAATAAATTTCTCTCAATGTAGATTTGGAAATTGTCTTTATTGTCATTGCGTTTCATTTTTCTTATACTTACATATTTGTGAATGCATGCAGGACAAATTTCTCGCGTCCACTAGCAGTGTAGCGTATTTCACAATTAATACACCACGTGACAGCAATGTTATCATACGACACTGCTCTTCGCATTGCTCCCTTCAATCCACTGACTGGTTGAGCACTTTCCGTATCATGCACTTTTGACATTGCTAAGTTCTCCAACTGTTATTGATCAAAACTCCCCTATCCCATGCACACCAATATCTGAGTTCGGGACGGGCGCCAGAGTGGCGCGTCTTGGCCCTGGCTTGCCAATGACCATCAACAAGCACAGTGCTTACGAAAGTCCGTTTGATGTGTTCTGTGATTTAGGGCGGCTAACTATATCGGGATATGTATTTACTTTTGTTAACTTTCTAGGAGGGGGAAATACATTTATCTGTCTTTAGCCGCTCTCTCTCTCTCTCTCTCTCCATGAGTGTGTGTGTGTGTGTGTGTGTGTGTGTGTGTTTCTGTGTGTGTGCGTGCGTATGTGTATTATTTTATCTCTCGCCCCGATTTGACTCGTCCTCTTTCACTCAGACCGAAGCTGTTAAACCGCGCGCCTTATCTCTGAAAGTGGCCGGATTGGTTTAGTGTAATGTATTATTTTTCATGAAAAGCACAAAATTTGGTTTTATGCTTTCGGTTTTCTCAATAAATACCTGATCAAATCGTCAACGTCATCAAGGAAAAAAGGGAGGCATATATGTGGGTATAGGAGTTACACTCTCTAAAACATTTTTCTAAATATTTTTTCTTTACACTTTTTAGAACATATTTGATCTTATTATAGAATCGTGGTCGTTATCCAAAAGAAAAGGTAGGTCCGATAGGTATGTGTGCCCGGAGATCTTATGGTCGTGGATTCAGTGGGACTTTTCATCAAAGCACCCTCTTACTCACAATCCAGTTTGTGAACTGTGAATTATAAAGCATCTGGAGATGCTTGGGCATGAGACGATCAAAATCCACAAAATCATCATCATCATCATCATCATCGACCTGGTCGTCGTTGTATTCTTTATACTACTAATAAAAACGAACATTTTCAACATAGCAATTATTTTCCCAACTGAAGTACATTGCGATCCATTAGTATTTATGACATTAGTGTATCGCTGGCGTATCTCAATATCCTTACCCAATATTTGAAGGGTTCAGGGAGAGAACTGAGACAGTAGTTTACTCGGGCAATGACGGACAGTAGTATAGTATACACATTTACGCAGATGAGATCAGCATTGCTGAATATTCTGCTATCTCAACCCCACTTTAGCCCCGAGGTCACGCCAATCCCGACATCAAATCACCACGACCCTTCTCACTTTCTGATTCAATATTATTTTATGAGGCTATAAACGACAGGTGTTTCTTTTTTGTTTACAGCCATGAAATATATCTACGTCATGATTATTTTCTTTGTTATCAGCCATGAAATATAATCCAAGACAGGACTGTATAATTAAGTGTTATATACAACTATGGACTACACTCCAGTGAACTATAATCCAAGGCATGTGGATTATTTGATGGATATACAGCCACGGACCACACTCCAATATCTAATTATTTCATGGGTGTTTTATTCTTGCACTTGAAGTTGCAGATGTGCGGGAGACGTAAATATTGTTTCATGCTTGCACTTGAAAGAGTGTTACCAGAAGTTGTAGATGTGGGGGAGACATAAATATTGTTTTGGCTGGTGAAGGTTCGAAACTTTAGAGAGTCGTAAGGTAGTGGATGACCTTCGCTAGGGCAGCAATTTTAATAATTTGGTGATTTTAAAAACAAAACATTGAATGCAATGCATAAAGCCGATTGCATCAATACACTTTTAAATTGTAATATGAAATTAGAAATATCAATTTTTAATTTATGTTACATAAATTTTAAGAAGTAGATCTACTACTTCAGACAAATATTATTTTGTACAGTCCATTTAATCGGAATTTAAATTTATATTCACACTACGTTCTATACTTCTTCAATTTCCGGTTACAGCTTTTGGGAAAACACCAAACTTTTACTTTTCTGTTTCTTGGGACTCGAAATGAAGCAGCATGCATGATTTAGTTTATTTATAAATCGATTTAGTCGTTCATTCATTGGTTTCTGATTTTGTCCCATGGTGGCTGGCTCTTCGTACTCCTTGTCATGTCAAAATTAGAATCTCCATTAGCGGAATTTGACGTCACCAGTGTTGAACTCGAAAGGTCATCGATCAAGAAGTCGATTATCTTTTCTTGTATGTTTTCCTCTATGGTGACCTCTGAACGTGGTCGGTTTGAAAACTTAATGAAAACTGCTTAAACCTCATTAGTTTCTGGTTGCAAGTAAGTGGTTCCGCCATTAAATAAACAAGCCAGTTACAAAAGAAGACAGGTCACGTGACCTACTTTGCAAACGCGGTAAAGGCATGATCGTGTGTCAATATCCTGTAACTGAATGGATCGATGTTCATATAAATTGACCTGCTTTTCAAAACAAAGCAGCCTTGCCCTAAACAAATAATTTCCAAAATATCAACTCCCTCATGCATGAAACCGTCTTCCAACAAATCAACTTAACTGCAAAAACATCAGCCTAATTTAAGCAGTTAGCTTAACTGCTAACAAATCAGCCTAAAAATTAATTAGCCTGCTTCAAAAAATCTTACTAGCTTAAACCAAATCTGCCTAACTTAAGAGAAATTGACTTATTGACATAATACTTATTTTACTTTTTAATCATCCTAACCCTAACTTCACACAAAATTTTATATATATTAATATATTAGGGCTGTTAAGATTCATGTTTTTTGCCGGAAATCTTACAACAATTAACGATTAATTAACATATAAAAAAACAACTAAAATGATAACAAAATGACACTCGACTCTACTATTACTGTTATTGTTCAGTTCACTCAGTCATCCCATAGATTTCGACCAGTCTTTTAAGCAGACTAACTTCTTCACTCAGTCATCCCATAGATTTCGACCAGTCTTTTAAGCAGACTAACTTCTTCACTCAGTCATCCCATAGATTTCGACCAGTCTTTTAAGCAGACTAACTTCTTCACTCAGTCACTCCATAGATTTCGACCAGTCTTTTAAGCAGACTAACTTCTGGCATGTCATCGACGTATTTGAGCCACAAAAGGCGAAGACTTTATCACAATGAAAACAGTATACCTTCTCACCATTAATAACTTTGTTGTTATCGTCTACTTTAAAACCAAAATGGTCATGCAATTTACCTTTAATAGTTTATAATCTTTTATCTTAATCTTTTGGCTTGCTTATTTAATGGCGGAACCACTTACTTGCAACCAGAAACTAATGAGGTTTAAGCAGTTTTCATTAAGTTTTCAAACCGACCACGTTCAGAGGTCACCATAGAGGAAAACATACAAGAAAAGATAAGCGACTTCTTGATCGATGACCTTTCGGCCATTTTGGGAGTAAAAAATAATAACACATAAAAACTTCCGGTGCAACTAAATATCATCATTGGTTCAGTAAGTAAACAAGAAATTTAGTTGAAATTTAATCGTCATGAAATAAATTAATCGATAAAATTTTTTAGCGATTAATCGGAAGACGAATTGTTAAAATGGGAAGTCCTATTATAATATATTCACAGAAAGAGAGTGAGAGAGTGAGTGAGTGAGAGAGAGAGAGAGAGCAACAAATATTTATATCTGTATAAAGCATTGATCTCATTACACATGAAGAACTGATGTGTGTGCGTGTGTATGTGTGTGTGTGTGTGTGTGTGTGTGTGTGTGTGTGTGTGTGTTTTGAATAGCCTAAAGTAATTTTTAAAATGTATTACCTAATTATGTATATGAATAATGATAAAAGACAGATTTTATGACTTTATTACATGGTTCTTTGCTATAATGTCCAGGTATTCATTCACACAGACAAAAAGGCATGATTATTTACTATAATGTCCACGTGTTCATTCACACAAACAAATACATCGACACGCAGATACTCACAAATCCACCTTCAGTCACATTCCAAAAATACTCTTACCTCTTAAATTAAATTTTCATTTACCTTTCGTCACTTTGCACCACTAATGAGTCAATGTTACTTGACAGTAATTATTCCTACAAGCTGAACGAAAGATCGTTAACTCTTAAAGTCCCCAATCAGGCCCACATTCTGCAGGGTGATTGCCATAGTTATTACTGCATAACCTAAAATTAATTCCAGAAAGCAGCTTTTGTCTGCATTAAATGACACATCAAAAGGTGCTGTATAAAAAGAAGGGTGGCAATCGAACATTTTTCATTTTCCATCTACAGAAGAGTGGATAGCGTTCGTGCAGGTTCTCGTTCGCCCTCTATTATGACGCTCTCCAGCAAGGGGAAGCTATTCTCCATTACCGTGGGCGCATTTTATGCGGATATTGCTGCTGTTTACAGCCTGTCCAATGTATCGAGGTCCGCTTTGGCCGTGCATAATAGGACACAAACAAGGACGCCGATTTGTAGTGTTTACCGCAAGAACCGTAAATTCGCTTGATGCGATTAGAATGGGCATTCGTTTCTTCAAGAGGATGTGTAGAACGGGTAGCCAAGCCGCTGTTACTTCGAAAGTCGGTCGGGGCAAAATGAAAGGGACAGTTAAGTGTGGTGTGTTGGTCAGAATTTCTTCCCCAGCATGGAAGACAGTTTGTGCACACGAAAAGGGTTAAGAAGGGCTTAAAATATATTTATATATGTTTATGCGCGCACGTGTGTGTGTGTGTGTGTGTGTGTGTGTGTGTGTGTGTGTGTGTGTGTGTGTGCTTTTGTGTGTGAATAACAAATGTTATTTTTATCATTCTTCAGACATGAGCCATTAAACCTGTCTATTTACCAATTCATTAGTGAAGCACCAACAAAATGGAGATAGATAGATAGACAGACAGACAGATAGATAGATAGATAGATAGATAGATAGATAGATAGATAGATAGATAGATAGATAGATAGATTAGAATGGAATGGAGGAAGCTGATTGTCAGGTCATCATTGATGCCCCAACGGTCGGCAAGACTAAGGGATAGATAGATAGATAGATAGATAAATAGATAGATAGATAGATAGATAGATAGATAGATAGATAGATAGATAGATAGATAGATAGATAGATAGATAGATAGATAGATAATATTGGCTGGTCTCGTTCTCGTAAATCTTAACCACTGGATAATAAAAACTACTCTACTTGGAACTGTTTATATTGCATCAGCAATTTCTGGCATATTCTCAACTTGAGTGTTTACTCCGACTCAGACACTTTCAAAAATACCATCATAATGAGTTCTCACGGGTCAGTCGACAATTTAAAAATTTATAATAATATTAAGTCTAGAAAGAGGAATAGGCAAATTTACTCCACCACAAGAATTTCTTGTATCTTTTCAGAGGGGACAAGGACACAATTTTCTGAAGTACCTTTGGTGAACATTTTCTTTCTCATTCTGCAAACAAACAACTCTTGTGTTCCAGCAACGCTTGGAATAATACGTTCGTTCTTTTCCATGCAGGAAGCGTAAAGATCGAATGGCCCCGATACCTGCGAATACGATTTCCTGGCACAATTTAATGTCAGAAATAATCACGGTGTTCATTAACGTAAAGGAAATGATATGCTGGATATTGGCATTGTAAACAAAATTTATTGGGGACGATTTGGCAACAGTAATTACCTTCTTCTTTAGTGTGTATTGCTTTTTGTTGTGGTTGTTGTCGGTCTCCAGGACCCCAGTGCAGTGCCCGGTTCCAGGAAGTGTACGTATTTCATCAGAAAGTGTGGCGATGCAGCGAAGATGAAGACATTATGCTCTCGCGCAGCACAACGATTTGGCAGGAGAGAATTAGCCGTCGTCAAGGACGCGGACGTTATTTATAGACCATAAACGACGCAAATGATCAGCCGTACATATGTTGCGAAGTCAAATGGGAGGGATTTCTGTTAATAAGCAAGCAAAGATTTACTTCTCTGAAAAGTTCAATTTAAATAATTCAAGTAAATTGTGATTTAAGTAAATTGTTGCGAACTATTATTTTATCCAAGCAAAATTATTTCCAATCAATATTTTAAAAAATAATCGATGAATTAATAGTATGTAGTACTAGTGGTGGTAGTATCATCATCATCATCATCATCATCATCATCATCATCATCATCATCATCATCACCATCAACCTCCTCCTCATTATTATTATTGTTATTGCTA
This sequence comes from Sinotaia quadrata, assembly GCA_028829895.1. Classification (NCBI taxonomy): domain Eukaryota; kingdom Metazoa; phylum Mollusca; class Gastropoda; order Architaenioglossa; family Viviparidae; genus Sinotaia; species Sinotaia quadrata. The sequence goes on from CM054182.1 coordinate 26,642,409, forward strand.
TTATTATTATTATTATTGTTGTTGTTGTTGTTGCTTCTGCTGCTGTTGCTATTTACTTCTTCTACAAATAATAATGATATACGTCACGAATAGCTCCAATAAGTATTCGTATAGCATTATTATTATGTGACATATTATTTAATAATGTATAATTATGAGTTATTTAATAATGTATAATTAATACTGTTATATATTTACATTACACATGCATCTGTAAATTTGCGTGATAGTAATGTATTTATATTATATTGCATTCGACATTATAGTGAAAAAATTAAATCAGGATGCATTAATTATTATTGTAATGTATTTTTTGTTACATCGATTAATATCGTCACGTCATAACTAAATGATGAGGATAATGGTGATAATAATGATGGTGTTTAATAACAATAATAGAAACTGCTGTTATATTTAGATCATACTGTATTCATTATCAAACATTTTATTTTAATATTTATAGTCTCTTTCACATTTATGTCCTCATAAACGGTGATGTCATTCGGTGCTAATTGAAACAAATGTGATATGGCCGGGAAGAATGAAATGGGAATAAAATGGCTTCCGGTTTAAATATCGATTTTGTCTCACCGATCTGACGGACGAGTGCAGATGTGTCCGATGCACGAGAATAGCACTAGCACTGTTGTAACTGAGTAAGTTATCAAGATGTAACTCATACCTCATGTAGCAGACGCTACACGAACATTACTCCGAAAGAAGCACATCAAGGTGCGAAGTACGCCATTGTTAGGAATGTCGTCAACAGTCGGATCGGAGTGGGGGGGGGGGGGGGAGGTGGTCACGAGGCATACTTGTTCGCTGCATTAAATGAAGTGCTCAGTGAATCAAACAAGACGTAGGGTGGGGACAAATGGAGTGCTCAGTGAATCAAACAAGACGTAGGGTGGGGACAAATGAAGTGCTCAGTGAATCAAACAAGACGTAGGGTGGGGACAAATGAAGTGCTCCAGTGAATCAAACAAGACGTAGGGTGGGGACAAATGAAGTGCTCCAGTGAATCAAACAAGACGTAGGGTGGGGACAAATGAATGTTCGCCAGTGTGGCTCATGACGAAAACTACCAATGCTTGCTGCTAACCAAGACTTAGATCACAGAAGTAAGTTATTAGGATGTAGCTCTGTGATATTGCTAATGTGAGCTATATATAAATGGAGAGGACATCCAATGATAGCAAGCGTTGCCGATGTATCGCTAACGGAAGTTTCAGTGCGACCATTTTGAAAATGCCAGCCTGGCATAACGGTACTGAAGACTACATGCTGGAAAACATTCATTATTTTCAAAATATGCATTAGTTAAAATTGTAACTTATATATTCATATTTAATTCGTTTTAGGCATTCATTATAATAATTTTTGTTTCTAGGATTGGATAAAGATAAAGTATTTTATATTTTAAATGCTTAAAATAAACATTCTTAGAAATATTGATTTGCAACCTTACACTTTCATAATACAATCATTAAATAATGTCAACAATAATTCATCACTTTCTGCGAAAAATTCTAATTAATGTTTTTGCTTTAATTTGTATGTATTTCAGTATTATTATTATGTTTTTCAAAATCAAAGCACGTGTGCGTGCGTGCGTGTGTGTGTGTGTTTGAAGTTTTAGTTATTTTGAAAAACAATGGTGAGAAGCATTTATTATTAATAAAATATGCCAACATGCACATACACTTAGAATATGTTTATATAAATTATACAGAGTATATATTTCTCAAGGTAAAGAATATATGTGAGAGAGTGTATTATGTGCATGAACATTTACTAAAAATAAATATACTAAATATAATTTCTCCTAATATTACTTTTTTAAATTTAGCCCGTTCTAACTTTGTCAGTGCAAACTTAAATCATATTTAATATCATCATTAAAATCATAATTATTATCATAATTAAAATCTCAATTAAAATATAATTAAAATCATAATTAAAATAATAATTAAAATCACAATTAAAATTATAATTAATATCATAATTAAAATAATAATTAATATCATAATTAAAATAATAATTAATATCATAATTAAAATCACAATTAAAATCATAATTAATATCATAATTAAAATAAAATTAATATCATTATTAAAATAATAATTAATAACCTTATACTTCACTGTAACATATGTTAGTCTAGGGGGAAATCGGATTATTTAAAAAATCAACTAATAACTATTCAGGTGTTTGTAAAAATGTCATGGAAAGAGTACTACGAGTGTGCGTTAAAATGTCATGGAAAGAGTACTACGAGTGTTTGTTAAAATGTCATGGAAAGAGTAGTATAAACTGACGCAAGTATTCGTGCATATCAAAATATTGAAACTTAATATATGAATGAAAACGTGTAACTAGATAGAAATCATAGAATCACTAGACTCACAATTTATGTGTTCACAAAAGGTTTATACAGAATACACAAATACGTTTATACAGTAAACACAATATGTTTATATTATATGCACAAATAGGTTTATACAGTTTACACAAATAGGTTTATACAGTAAACACAAAAGGTTTATACAGAATACACAAATAGGTTTATACAGTAAACACAAATAGGTTTATACAGAATACACAAATAGGTTATTACAGAATACACAAATAGGTTTATACAGTATACACAAATAGGTTTATACAGTATACACAAATAGGTTTATACAGAATACACAAATAGGTTATTACAGAATACACAAATAGGTTTATACAGTATACACAAATAGGTTTATACAGTATACACAAATAGGTTTATACAGAATACACAAAGCTCTTCTATTCCATTTCATTCCATTCCACAAGTTTTGACAGCTAGAGTGGAGCCATCATTTAGTTCCAGAATTATAAGTTTGCCTAGGGTGGAAAGAACCGTGTTTGTGGCATTTTGATGGCCAGCAGGGAGTGGTAGTTTATTGTGGGATTCCTGGTGGCAGCTAGATTCGAGCTGCCATTTGGGTTCCTGTTATTGTCTTCCTTGATGCTTGAGTAGGGATGATGGCTGATGGTTGACAGGCTTACTGCTCATTGGTCTAATTCAATGTCCTTGTCCTAGTGAGAAAAAGAGAGATAAAACATGCAGTGGATGCACTGACAGAAACATGGTGGTATGTATGCACCACTATGTAGAAAAATGGAACGGAAACCAGCATGTGAGTAGTGAGGTGCTGATTCGGGTTTGAGGGGTGGCATCGCCAGTAGCAAAGAAACACTTTTGTCTGCCTAGACGTATACTTCCATCTCTGTCTTAGTTTTGTGATGAATACGACTTACTTCCTCTCTGTCTTATGATGGATAAGACTTCTACTTCCATCTCTGTCTTATTTTTGTGATGAATAAGACTTCTACTTTCATCTCTGTCTTATGATAAATAAGACTTCTACTTCCATCTCTGTCTTATGATGAATAAGACTTCTACTTCCATCTCTGTCTTATGATGGATGTTAATGAACGAGAGTGCACTAAGAAAGAAAATGCGAAAAACTGAGATATTTCATATTATAATCAATAAATTGGAAAAGACATCAAGGGCCTAGGCCTCCGTCATCTTCTATACTCTATAGTAAATATTATTAGAATAGATGAGGTCTATTAGGATAGATTTGTTTCTTAGATTTATATTGTCTTGTTAGATTCAATGAACTGTGTTTAGCATAGATGTGTTTGTTACATGTATAATGTGAAATAATTATATATGAGATGGTTTTTGCATATGTTTTGTTGGTTTTTTTTTTGGTTTTTTGTTTTTTTTTGTTTTGGTTGTTCTTAAATAATTGCTGTAGTTAGATTTCATATTGTCTTGTGAGATGAAAGTCGATGTGGTTTAGAATAGATTTGTTGATTAGAATTTTTAAAGTTCTTATTAGATTAAATAAGCTATACTTAGTATAGATCTGTTTGTTAGATCTATTGTTATGGATTTTGTTTTGATTTATATTTTCTTATAGGAATAATAAGATATGCAGTTTGTTAGATTATACTGTCTAATTGGAATAAATCATACGTGTTGAGTATAGATTTGTCTGTTAAACTATTTTGTCTAATTGGAATAAATCATACGTGTTGAGTATAGATTTGTCTGTTAGACTATTTTGTCTAATTGGAATAAATTATATGTGTTTATTATAGATTTGCTTCTTAGGTTATATTTTCTAATCGGAATAAATCAGATCTGTCGAGTATAGATTTGTTTGTTATAATCGGAATAAATCAGATTTGTTGAGTATAGACGTGTTTGTTAGATTATATTGTCTAATTGGAATAAATCAGATCTGTCGATTATAGATTTGTTTGTTAGATTTATATTGTCTTATTGTAAAAGAAATGTAGTACTGTGTTTAGAATAAATTTGTTTATTAGATTTATTTTGCTGAATGAAAATATATCAGCAGTGCTTTGTACAGATTTGTTTGTTGTTAGATTTAAACCCTGTTATCACATTTAATAAACAGTTTTTTCAATAGATTTTTTGTTACATTTATATTTAGGCTTATGAAAAATAAACAAGCAGTTAAGATAAATTTCGTAAAGATTTCTGTTAGATTTACTTTGTTCTCTACAAAAATTACGTTTTGTTATTCTTATTCATGAAAACTGTGATTACTAAAAATACCGTATTAAAATTTCGGGGGACGGGGATGGGATTTATAAATTAACAAATGAAGACACGAAGATACAAATATTTTGTGATGAGATCTCATTAAGTAGTGGATGTGAAATAGTGATAGCATTTAATCAACTCAATATTAATTACTGGAAATTAGTTGTCAGTTAGCATATCTCGGTCATAGGTTTTCAGAAGAGATACATTGGGGATCTTTCAACCGTACGGCCCGCGATAGCTCACCGGTAGAAGATGAAATAATTAATATTAGAATGATTATCGTTAGCGTGGAATCGACCTAGGCCGGAGGCGCTCCCCATAAATTAATAAGAAAGTGGGTTTTGCTACCTCTGGTATTTAGAATGTAAAGATGTCTGCAGGAGTATTCCATATATGTTTTTAATCTTACTGAATAAAATCACTACAGTAGTACCATTCTTATGTTCAAACAGTTATTGATCTATAGCTAAAGTAACGCTGTTCATCTACAGCTAAAGTAACGCTGTTGATCTATAGCTAAAGTAACGTTATTGATCTATAGCTAAAGTAACGTTATTGATCCATAGCTATAGTAACGTTATTGATTTATAGCTAAAGTAACGTTATTGATCTATAGCTAAAGTAACGTTATTGATCCATAGCTAAAGTAACGTTATTGATCTATAGATAAAGTAACGCTGTTGATCTATAGCTAAAGTAACGTTATTGATCTATAGCTAAAGTAACGTTACTGATCTATAGCTAAAGTAACGTTATTGATCCATAGCTAAAGTAACGTTATTGATCTATAGCTAAAGTAACGTGCTAACACCACGCCTACTATATTATGTTGCAGTAATTCTTACTGCATTTATGACTTGTTTGGTTTGTGTTTATGTATGTGTGTTCACATGATGACGTTTATACAACTAAACCATTGCAATGCAATGCATATGTTTCAGTGAAACATTTACACAAAAATCGTTAAAATTATGAAGATAGCATAATTTTCATTTTTTTTCATTCGAAGTAATTTTACACTTGGTTTATTCCGATGGCGTTTGTACTTTTTGCCATAATGTCTTCTTACAAAATAGAATAGCAGTATGCGCTCTTGAAATATCAAAGAGAAGACAACCGAGAGTAGTAAAGATCAGTTGTGGCATCCCTTTTCCAAATGTCTAGCTAATTGGGAAATAAATGCAGAATAAAGAGTGTTCAGACTTTCTTATTTTTGACAATTATTTTCAAATTTCATATTTCATAAATACATACACAGCACAATGAAATTTGTTTTTCAAGATTATTTTCACGTTTATGATGGTACTGAATGTAATATAAATGTATAAATAAATATATATATATATATATATATACTTTTTTTCAAATCAAAGGACGTTATCCAACTTTGTGATGGTCAAACCTTGTTGGGTTGATATTAAATTGTATAGTAACTGTTGTCATCAGGTATCGCCAGTGAGTACTGATATTTCTTGAATTGATGATTTTGAGTTGGCAGCTAATTGTTAGTGAATATTGTCATCATGGTTTGGAATTGAGGCTTTAGTACTTCATTTATTTGTCAGTTTGGAATTGAGGCATTAGTACTTCATTTATTTGTCAGTTTGGAATTGAGGCATTGGTATTTCATTTATTTGTCAGTTTGGAATTGAGGCATTGGTACTTCATTTATTTATCAGTTTGGAATTGAGGCATTGGTACTTCATTTGATTGTCAGTTTGGAATTGAGGCATTGGTACTTCATTTGATTGTCAGTTTGGAATTGAGGCATTGGTACTTCATTTATTTGTCAGTTTGGAATTGAGGCATTAGTACTTCATTTGATTGTCAGTTTGGAATTGAAGCATTGGTACTTCATTTGATTGTCAGTTTGGAATTGAGGCATTGGTACTTCATTTGATTGTCAGTTTGGAATTGAGGCATTAGTACTTCATTTGATTGTCAGTTTGGAATTGAGGCATTAGTACTTCATTTGATTGTCAGTTTTGAATTGAGGCATTGGTACTTCATTTGATTGTCAGTTTTGAATTGAGGCATTGGTACTTCATTTGATTGTCAGTTTGGAATTGAGGCATTAGTACTTCGTTTGATTGTCAGTTTGGAATTGAGGCATTAGTACTTCATTTGATTGTCAGTTTGGAATTGAGGCATTAGTACTTCATTTGATTGTCCGTTAAATTGTGTAACGACTATCGTTGTCGTATATATTGGATATTTTTCCTGGAATATTGATTATCATACGTTGGTTTATGTTATTTATAGCTGATTATCATACGTTGGTTTATGTTATTTATAGTTGGTGAGAATGTTCATTATCTTACGTTGGTTTATGTTATTTATAGCTAGTAAGAATGTTGATTATCATACGTTGGTTTATGTTATTTATAGCTGGTAAGAATGTTGATTATCATTCGTTGGTTTATGTTATTTATAGCTGATTATCTTACGTTGGTCTATATAGTTGATGAGAAACTTGCTCAACCGGTGGAAAGAATGATTTGATGATGTTGGATCGTTAGGTCGAAAATTTATTATGAGAGGTCATTTGTGATCAAACATGATCACCGACCAGTGGAATTCTTGATCCAGACTGAATTTTTCTGATTGCCTGGTTGCTATAGTTCTGATCGTAAGAAGATTCTGACACCCGCTTAATTTGTGAGCATTTCACTCCAGAATAAAATGCTTAAGCCTTTGGTGTTTCTATTATTTCTGTTTTTCTATATTAATAATCAGTAATCGATAGTTACCAGTTATGGCTGACTCCCATATGGCTGATGGTGCAAACTGCCACACCCACATCGCTACACACTTGAGGTCAAGTTCAATGATCAAGCACGGGCCATGGAAATGTATAGAAGGTTGAAAGGTAACAGTAAGAGTGTGTGAAAATGACAGATAATTGGATACCCTTATATGGACATTTGTGTTCCATTCAATGACACAAGAGTATTTGTAGTTTGACCCAGAGTCATTCATATATATGTTGCTAATAGACCTATACATTCATAGATGCAGTGTTCCCACACCATATATAAGGGTTGAAATCAGTGTAGATGAAAAGGTTTTGCATGTTCTCAAGAGTGCTGGCCTTCTTTCTTCTTATCATCATGGTTTGCTGCTGAATTGATCCTCCTGTTCACTCTGAAATGCACACCTTGTTCCTTTCAAGAGCTGATGGTCATCATCATGATGTCATTGACAAAGGCAAGAGGCACTGCATGAGTAAACAATAACACGAGTTTGCCTCGATTGATGACCACAAAGTTAAGTCATCCAACTACACAATCCATAAGTAAACAAAAGCACGAGTTTGCCTCGATTGATGACCACAAAGTTAAGTCATCCAACTTCACAATCCATAAGTAAACAATAGCACGAGTTTGCCTCGATTGATGACCACAAAGTTAAGTCATCCAACTACACAATCCAGAATTGATTAGAAACAATAATCAGATAAACGATCACTAATGATGGGACAGTAAATAAATGGTCTCGGTTGACTTGATTTTTTTTCAGAAATCGAATTCTATTGTTTCCTTTTTATTGTTATTATTATATCTTCATTGTTTTTGTTATCTTAAACCTACATTTTGGTTAATTTGTTAGTGTGACCGAGAAGAGTTGGTTGGGGGTTCTGAGCCAAAAATATGTGGAGATATTATATACATCATAGTTAATCAAAGGGAAAGATAACGTCGCCGACTCGAGGCATGTTGGTTAATTTGTCTATCACTATTTTAGATGAATAAGGATCCCTAAGAACGGGTCTAAGGATAGATTAGGCCAGTATATGTCAGTGTTAGAGCTAATATAATAAATTTAACGATTATTAATTTTTAGTCTGATACTCTGACAGGGTCATTAAATATATCCCAGCATGTGACAAACGTATTTATTCATTTGTTTAACTGTTAATTTATTTCTGTCATTTAAGTGATTAAATTATGCAATGATACTGAGGAAGCAGGATAACGTGAACAGGACTGTATAAGTGGTCAAGATGTGGCTATTACTGAAAACTCATGTCAGTTAATGATTGTATGAGTGGTCAAGATGTGTCTATTACTGAAAACTCATGTCAGTTAATGATTGTATAAGTGGTCGAGATGTGGCTATTACTGAAAACTTATGACAGTTAATGATTGTATGAGTGGTGTCGAGATGTGGCTATTACTGAAAACTTATGACAGTTAATGATTGTATGAGTGGTGTCAAGATGTGGCTATTACTGAAAACTCATGTCAGTTAATGATTGTATGAGTGGTGTCGAGATGTGGCTATTACTGAAAACTTATGACAGTTAATGATTGTATGAGTGGTGTCAAGATGTGGCTATTACTGAAAACTCATGTCAGTTAATGATTGTATGAGTGGTGTCGAGATGTGGCTATTACTGAAAACTCATGACAGTTAATGATTGTATGAGTGGTGTCAAGATGTGGCTATTACTGAAAACTCATGACAGTTAATGATTGTATGAGTGGTGTCAAGATGTGGCTATTACTGAAAACTCGTGTCATGTTAGTGATTGTATTCGTGGTGTCGTGAATTGGATATTACTGACAAAGTATGTCAGTAACGATGAGATTAAGATGTTGAGATACGGATGCTGCCTGTTGGTCTTGAAGACTCAGTAGATGCTAGAAATGAAGTTACAAGCTTATTTTCACACTTTCTAGAGTTCAGTAAGAACAAGCTTATTTTCTAGAGTTCAATAAGTACAAGCTTATTTTCACACTTTCTAGAGTTCAGTAAGAACAAGCTTATTTTCTAGAGTTCAATAAGTACAAGCTTATTTTCACACTTTCTAGAGTTCAAAGTACAAGCTTATTTTCACACTCTCTAGAGTTCAATAAGTACAATTTAATCATCACACTTTCTAGAGTTCAATACAACATGTATTTGTCACGCATTCTCAGGATTTCAATAAATTCAAGCATTTGGTCACACAATCTCTAGAGTTCAATAAATACATGGTTATTGTCACGCTTCTGAGTTCATACAATGCAAGCTGTTATACACTCACGTGTTTTATACGGTAAACTGTCCGAACAGAATAAATTGATTTTAATTAGCAAAGTTGCAAATAGAAGACTTGAATTCTAACTTCAAGTTCCACACATTTCTGAAGAAGACTAAAATATACACAGAGGCTGCAATTTGCAGTCGATCCCCTGGAACAGCCAGGTTTGGTAACCGTTACGTTCTGGGGATCTAATGTTTGCGCAATTATTTTGCAATCTGTCTGACATTTCATTTATTTTGATAGCTCAGGTGATATTTAGGCAATAGTGTAGGGTGGGTGGGTGGGATATTCTATTACATCGATTAGACGAAGCAATGCACTGGTCTCACACATGTGTCTTAAGGAATTGGTGACCTGCCTGTGCGTGTTGTGTTCCAACATCCCTATACAACGGCCAAGTAAGGGGTGGGTTAAAAAAAATAAAAAAGCACCATAAATCACTCTTTCTTACCGTCGACAGTTCGAATTCTCAGAGGAATGTTTGATTGCACTTTGATTTTCGTCTCTTTCGGGAGATAGCGTGCCACTATAGCCGACCATTGCGAGACAAATGAAACTCAGTACTGTCCACTAAGCGGAATAATGTGAAAATATCAGTGAATTTAGTTCGCGTACAAACGTCAAGAGAATCGTTCGTAAGAATGTTTACAATCACGCTAATTGATTGGGTAATGACCAGCGTGACATCAAAATGTTTACACTCACGCTAATTGATTGGGTAATAACCAGCGTGACATCAAAATGTTTACACTCACGCTAATTGATTGGGTAATAACCAGCGTGACATCAAAATGTTTACAATCACGCTAATTGATTGGGTAATAACCAGCGTAACATCAAAATGTTTACAATCACGCTAATTGATTGGGTAATAACCAGCGTGACATCAAAATGTTTACAATCACGCTAATTGATTGGGTAATAACCAGCGTGACATCAAAATGTTTACAATCACGCTAATTGATTGGGTAATAACCAGCGTGACATCAAAATGTTTACAATCACGCTAATTGATTGGGTAATAACCAGCGTGACATCAAAATGTTTACACTCACGCTAAATGATTGGGTAATAACCAGCGTGACATCAAAATGTTTACAATCACGCTAATTGAATGGGTAATAAATGGCGTCATATCAAGAGGTTTACAATTACTCTAATTGATTAGGTAATAACTAGAATGATATAAAACGTGTTTGCAATCACGATTATTGATTGGTTAATATCCATTGTGATATCAAAAAGTAGGGAGAATTACAATCGCTGTATCCCGATATTTCTTGGCGTGATTAAAATAAAATACTAAATAGTCAACTTTTTGACGTGATTAACATTGAAATACTAAATAGTCAACTTTTTGACGTGATTAACATTAAAATACTAAATAGTCAACTTTTTGACGTGATTTACATTGAAATACTAAATAGTCAACTTTTTGACATGATTAACATTAAAATACTAAATAGTCAACTTTTTGACGTGATTAACATTAAAATACTAAATAGTCAACTTCATGCCGTAATTAACATTAAGATACTAAATAGTCAACTTCTTGACGTGATTAACATTAAATTACTTAACGAAGTTGCAAAATGTACGTCTGGGGTTTGTGTGTGTGTGTGTGTGTGTGTGTGTGTGTGTGTGTGGAAGCATTTAGGCTATTGTAGTGTTCCTTCTATTGCTGCGGCTAAATATTGCATCACATAGAAACTTGCTCAATCTTATTCCATCTGTTTGCCACGAATTCATGGCATGGCATGTTTCTTCTTCTTCTTCTTCTCCTCTCTCTCTCTCTCTCTCTCTCTCTCTCTCTCTCTCTCTCTCTCTCTCTCTCTCTCTCCCCCCTCCTCCTCCAGCATTACCATGTTACATGTTTCTATGCTTTCAGAGTCTTACATGTCGTGTGCTGTAACATGCGCAACTAACTCTACATTATATAAACAAGCAGTCAAATAAATAAGCAAGCGAACTAACAAACACACAAAACAAACAGAAAAACAGACTAGCTTTTAAAACATTTAACTGCGCATCTAGGGAGAGAGAGAAAAAAGTACTGTAGTTGTAGGTTAAACTCTATGCGTGACGCTCTAAAGATTTCGCGCCCTTCACAAAGACCGCTGTGACGTCATTGCTTACATTTATGTTTCTCATAACAGAATATGTTTGAAACCATAAGGCAGTTTCGAATATTTCAGATCTTATCTCACTCTGATAAATTTAAGTCACCCAGGCATTATAAGACAGGCATTATGGCAGATATGAGACGGGAAGGATTAAGAAAAAGGAACAACAAAAAAAAAAAAAGGAAAAGAATCTCTATATTTGTTTGCAGGTAACAACTACAACATAAGACTCGAATTTTACCACCCGTCTTGTAAAGACTGAGATAATTACTTAATAATACCATGAAAGGTGAAACTAAGCAGCTGGTAAATTGGAGTTCCAATAACCTGATCGATATTAAATTGACTTAAACGCTACAATTTCATGCACCACTGGCACAACATAAAGGAGGCACAGGACTAACAAACGAACCACAACCCAGTGAGGTGTTTAGACGCAGTTACTGCTCCTGATGAGAGAGGAAGCCAATGACGGTTGCCGAAAGGTTGAAAGACGTTGCGACAGGAAGCAAAGCGACGAACGCAACCAAAAAAAAAAGTTGTTTTACAAAATATATATCATTTTTTTAAAGTAAAAAGGGCTTAGAATTTAAGAAAAGTAGTTGAGTGTCCTTCGAAAATATCACTGAATAGTGACGTCACTGGTATACAAAGAAACCTCGACGTCCTACCCTGAACTGGAGCTATCGTGCGTGGAATTTTGTGTCTATTAATCCTGTGAAAGGAAGTTAAGAAATTAAACATCAAAGAAGTAAACAAGGAAAAGTAATTTATGAAGGATATCGTAAAATATAACTAAACAGTCAAATCACCGTTGTCAAAAGTGCAAAGTCATGATCCTTGCTTCCCATGTATTAGTCTGTCGACTGCAAAAGTAAATTGCATAAAGAAATACACAGCATGATTTGTCAATTGACGTATACAGCATGATTAATGTCATTTGAGGTATATAGCTTGATTAGTGTCATTTGAGGAGTACAGTATGATGAATGTCATTTGAGGTATACAGCTTGATTAATTTCATTTGAGGTGTACAGCTTGATTAGTGTCATTTGAGGAGTACAGTATGATGAATGTCATTTGAGGTATACAGCTTGATTAATGTCATTTGAGGTATACAGTTTGATTAATGCCATTTGAGTTGTACAGTATGATTAATGTCATTTGAGGTATACAGCTTGATTAATGTCATTTGAGTTGTACAGTATGATTAATGTCATTTGAGGTATACAGCTTGATTAATGCCATTTGCGAAAGACTTTAAATCAAAAGGAAGAAAATAATTGGTGGAGAGAAGGGGGGGGGGGCAAGAGAGGGAGGAGAATAGAGACAGGCAAAAGGAGAAAGAAAGAAAGAAGCAGAAGAAGAATAAAGCTCTCCAAAGAATTTGTTTCACAATGGCACAGAAATTGCAATCCCGATCTAAAAATATTCCTTAATTATCGAGTAAAATCAAAGATAAGGCTACATAAAACAAATGGCAGTAATAAGAGACGTTATCGATAAAATAAAAAAATTATAACGAAAATGATCCGTGATAGAACGGAAGGATAACAATTACAGATCAGGTGATCGAAGAATGGGGAAAAAGGCTGAACAAAAAGTAAAAGAAAAAAAATAAAACTATTAAACAGAAACAAATGTGCAACTGACGTAGACAAAGAGATGTAAAGGGAGACAAAAACTTAAACTACAAAAGAAGACCAATAGTGCAGACAATTTAAAGAAGATTATTTAAATGGGTGGTGAGAAGAGACGAAATAGATTAATGGAGACACAAAGGGACAAAACAGCACATAAAAGAACTAAAGGAGAAATAAAGGACAGAACACAAATGTGAATAAAGGGGAAATAAAGAACAAAACGTTTAAAAAGGGGTACTAAAGGAAATAAATACGACTAATGGGACAACGGATACGAAAAGGGACAACAGGAGAATTAAAAGAGATGCAAAGAGACAAAACTATTATAGAACAAATGGACAGAAGAAATCAGGAGGCAAAAGGGACAAACTGGACAAAAGAGAACAAGCTGGACAAAAGAGACCAGGAGGCAAAAAGGGACAAACTGGACACAAAAGAGAAACAAGGAAAATAAAATGGAGGGGGGAGACAAATAGGACAAGGAGACCAAAAAAGAACGTACAGAGAAGAAAAAGGTCAAAAGGAAAAGTAGAACAGGGACAAGCTACATACAACAAAAAACAAAAACAAAAAGGAAAAGTAGAACAGGGACAAACTACCAACAACAAAAAACCAAAACAAAAAGGAAAAGTAGAACAGGGACAAACTAGATACAAAAAAAAAAACTAAAAACAAAAAGAGACAAAAGGACAGTGAGTTAAGTGGGACAAAATAAATCAAAAGGGTAAACAGAAAAAGGACAATGAGATAATTGGGACAAAGTAAATCAAAAATATAAACAGAAAAACAACAGCAGAAAAAGAACAATAAGTGGGACAAAATAAATCAAAAGGATAAACAGAAAAACAACAGGAAAAAAGACAATGTGACACTCAAATATGTTTCTATAATAATATAATTATTTTCATGCGGAAACGTTTGTAGCGGTCCACATGACATCAAATCTAAGTATTAGACGTATAAAAAGAAATATTAATAAAATACGATTCAAACTTTAAATCAGTTACTAGGCAAATTTCATTTCCCCCTATTTTGGTTGAATAAAGTGCCCATGCTTATTGCAGTTCCAATAATACAGCTTGCGAATTCGAAGATAACATCCACATACACAAAGCTTTGCCTCGCATGTGGCATGACTCTCAGGCACTCAATGTGGGTGGAAGGTACCTCGTGAGAGGGACAATAAGTCGTGGTCTCTCTTGCACTGGTTTGACATAAGAGAAAGGCGGGGCGCTTGAGAATATCTCAAGTGCAGTATTTATTAAACAAATGCGTTCAATTGCAAAAAAATTTCCCAATGCTGACAACGACATTTTTTCACAATAAAAATAATTTAAAATTCACTAATTATTTGCGTAGGTTTTTCTATCCCTTGGGTGCCTAGCGATGCCCTTCATGCAACCGTGCATGCTATATTGTCGCTTGGGAGAATCTTGCAATAAAACGACACATCGAACCTTTTATAAATCATGGTGCTGATTGATTTACAAGCTGCGATATTAGATTGCCATCGACCGCACCTTTCAGAACTGATTCGTCGTCAATCCTATTTGCTCATTTTTATGTTCATTACAATCTTGTTTGTCCGATCTTCGGCATTAAAGTTTTCATCGACACAGCAAACACCGCAGACAAATTGTGGGGATGTGTTCAAACTGTCTTATAGCTTCGCATTTTCTCCTGCCATCCCAGCTCATCCAATTGCCTCTGTTTCTTATATCAATGCCATTTCACAAAAGACAGACCGGGATGGGTAGGGGTGGGAGGGGCAAGCAAAGGAAGGAGTATTTAAAGGAGAAGAGAATGAGATGGAGACTGAAAGAAAGAAAAATAAGATGGAGATTAATGGGAAGACTGATTCATATTAAATAAAGAGAGAGAAAAGTTGGGTATATTGCCTAAACATTATATTTGGGCAGAAACGGTTGGATGGGTAGACAAAGCCATTCCTATAGCATGACGCATAGAAAATCTGACAGTTCGGTCTCAGTAACAATGTAAAAAATATATAATTCTTTCAAATGATGTTTCAAACAACAGGATGTCATCAAACTCAGTAAAACGATTACGAGTGATCTTTATTTCGTTTTTTCATTAGTTTTAATTTTAAATGTTTTATTATTACTGTCTTTGCATTAATCCTTTATTATTATTATCATCACTTTAAATTACATGGTTGTCTCCCTTGGCCCAACTATCAACAACTGTGAAAAGCCATGTGCAATACAATGAAAAAGATTACTTGACAACAATATTTCCACTAAACCACGTTTGAAGAATTTTAATAACTATACAATCTAATATCCTAACACAATTCAACAGAATATTAGTGTCAACACAAATCACAGGATAGTTCTTAGTAGAGAACAGAAATGGAGTTATTGGAGATGAACAATAATAGTCTGTTTGTAACATTGTCTAGGCAAAGCTGCAATAGTCTTTCATGCACTGTTTGTAACAAAGTTATAAGAGTATTATTCACATTATTACTCTCAGTTCCTCGTGTTTCCCTTCACATGTTGTAGAACACTGATGATCCGCTATTTTCTGGAGGCTAATCTGGTGCTCCGCTGTATTAGTTCCATCAAACAGAACAGCAATTGTAACAAATTCCAGTAATTCCTTGTACCAGAAATTCCATGATGTAGTCAGCATACTTTGCCACAATACATCAGCAGAGTGCAATGTATTCCTTACCTTGCACACTTGGGGTAGATACTTCTCATGTCCACCATGGTCATAGCTGTTTATAAATCAGTAAACCAGGAGATTAAAGTAAAACAAGAAATGGCTGCTTACTCCCTGTAAAATATAATCAGGGGACAAATGCTAAGCTTTTAGTTTATTCATCTCTAACTCCATTCTTCTCTTACATTCAAGTCTCAACTTACAGTTTCCTGCAACAATATATATTAGCCCGATGCGCACATACAGCATAATAGTTTATGAACAGGTTCACTAGAAACAGTGTCAAGTGTTTAGCATACTACATATAAGCATCATTGTTCACAAAGTGTAGAAATAATAGTCTACTCACATAATACATCTCATCATAAAACGCAAGTACAACAAATCAATAGCAAAAATGCGCAAAATATTTAGTCCATTCTCTCTCAATCAGTCAGTTAACTCACCATTAAGCTAATGGCTGTCTTTCATGACTTCTTACCACTCCAAATTCAAAGTGATTAGACAATAGAATTCAGGAAAATAGCAGGAAAACGTTCTGATCTTAACCCAATGGTTGGTCTCGTTCCTGTAAATCTTAACCATTGAATAATATAAAATTGCTCATCCAGTTAGAACTGGTTTGGATTGCATCAGCAATTTCTATCCTATCCTTTACTTCAACTTCTGACATTTACAAATATCATTATAAGCAGTGTCCAAGGTCGGGTCACTTTAACATTTAACAATCAAGTCTAGAAATATGGATAGTCAAATTTACTCTGCCAAATGATGTGTGACTCTTGTGTCCACGTAGATATGAATGAGTGGCTTTTCTGTATTCATCGGTCTGGATGAGTGGATCTTGTGTGTTCATAGGTCTGGATGAGTGGATCTTGTGTATTCATTGCTCTGGATGAGTGGATCTTGTGTATTCATTGCTCTGGATGAGTGGATCTTGTGTATTCATAGGTATAGATGAATGGATCTTGTGTAACTTCCTTTGTACCAGAAATTCAACAATGTAGTCAGCATACCTTTCCTTTCCACCATACATCAACAGAGTGCAGCGCAGTGTATTTCTTACACTAACACACATAAGGTAGATGTTCCTTACTTCTACCATGGTCAATAGATTTATAAATCAGCAAACTGGGAAATTCAGATAATACAGGGAAAGGCTGTTTTTTCTGTAAAATATGATCAGAGAACAAATGCTAAGTTTCCAGTTTATTCATTTTTAACTCCTTTCTTACATTCTTACAGTTTCCTGCAACAGTATTTATTAGCCCGATACACACATACAGCAAAATAAATACAGCATAATAGTTTATGAGTGGGTTTACTAGAAACAATGACAGGTGTTTAGCATACTACATATAAGCATAATCATTCACAATTTGTAGAAATAATAGTCTACTCACATAACACATCTCTATGTAAAACGCAAGTATAACATTTCAATAGCAAAAGTCAAAGAAATGTTTCTAAGTCCATACCCTCTCAATCAGTCAGTTAACTCACTATTAAGCCAACAGCCGCCTTTCATGACCGGACTTCTTGCCACACAAAATTGAAAGTGATTAGAAAATATAATTCTCTACAGCAGGTAAACGTTTGATCTCAGGCCATTGGTTGGTCTCGTTCTCGTAAATCTTAACCATTGGATAATAAAAGCTACTTATCCAGTTGTAACTGGTTTGGATTGCATGAGCAACTTTATAGCATATTCTCAACTCGAGTTGCTTATTGCAACTCTGACAATTACAAAAATACCATACTAATGGGTGCCGAAGGTCGGGTCACTTCAACAATTTAACAATTTATATAACAATTAAGTCTAGAAATATGGATAGGCAAATTTTACTCCGCCACACAACCTATTTCTTCACTGTCTTTCTGCCTATCATAGCCTTTCACTTTATAAAAAAATACTTTACCAATCTGTAGCAATCTGTATTGTAAAAGGCTACAATAATGATATCATCATAAATTTATGAATAAAAATTGAAAATTTATTTTAAAACGTGTAGGAAGAATTCCCACCACACAACAGTCACAGGAGGCTGATGAAGGGAGGCTCAGTGTGTGTCACAAATATAACAGCTCTATGCATGCAGTAAAATAGTACACCTGATGAAGGGAGGCTCAGTGTGTGTCACAAATATAACAGCTCTATGCATGCAGTAAAATAGTACACCTGTTGAATACGTAGCAACTGTTTTATTTCTTACATGTACAGTATCTATTACATTTCTTTTTAGTAAAGTAAATTTTATACTATCGCAGTATATAGCAAAATACATTGTATATTTTAATCAAAAATAAAATTTACACTTCAAATTCAGAACGGTTGTTGGTGGGAAGAGAATAAAACAGAAATTAAGGGACTTTAGGAGAAAAATTATAAAAGATGTGCAATTAATGACAAAAATAAACCTAGCTTACTCTCCTTATAAAGTTGTCTGGTGTCATCATATCTGCACTGAAATCTAGCAGTTTGTGTCACGAATTGCAGTAGGGTTTAATAATTATGTAATCTAACTTACTGACAAGTTACAACAGAGATGATGGTGTCAGAGAATGATATAGGAAGATCGAATTTTTGTTTATTTTAGTCACGCCATTAATTGCAGATCTTTCATGATCTTTCTCATAAAATCCTATAGTCCCCCTCTCATTCCCTCCCGCCCTCTCTTTAGGAATTTTGATGGAGGCTATGCGCACACGCACACACACAGACACATGCATGTGTACGCACGCACACACATACGTATCAATGCGGTGACAGTAAACATATATAAAATCATGAAACATATAACTAAAACACACTATGAGGTTTTTGATAATGAGGATAATGAGGCAGTATTATTCTATTTTAACGAACATACCGAAGTAAACCAACATCAGTTATTAACTAACGAATGTTTAAACATTAAAAGCAAGGATGCGTCTGAACATGATTATTAAGAACGGTACGGCCGGCATCCTATTGTAATGAGGTGATGACCAAGACACAAGAGAGCTATCGAGGATCCCATCAGGCTAGTTGGTGCCGCTTGAGCGCGGCCATATCGATTGGTAAGAGTTATTTCCCATAATTAACTTGGTTCCCGAGCTTTCGCTCTGGCACTGCTTTCGATTGGTGGTTCGCCTTGGCCAGTTGGTGGACTGCCGTCAAAAGGAAATCCATGGCTACCTTTTCGATTCACTACTGAAGCGATTTTTTATATATATATTTTTTTTTCTTTAACCGCAACGGGGAGACATCAGTGGTCATTATCTGTTTCTTCATTGATTCCGAGTGGCACGTGCTGCTACTGTGAACGAATACGCATCGATTATGTCCGGGCACTTTTAACGCTACGCTGCCTAGAGCTTTGGAAATCATTATATCAGGATTCATGTCTTCTCAATGAGTAAATGACGCTACAGGGTCTTTTTTAAGAAAATGTAAGTATGGTCAATCTTTGTTAGGACTGTATGCTTATCACGGGCCAGGCATGAATGGATGGTCATTGACAGACATGGATATTTTACTCTTGGACAGACCTGGATGTTTAGTCATGGCCGTGCCTGTTTGCTTTGTCATGGACAGACCTGGATGTTTAGTCATGGCTAGGCATGTTTGTTTACTCATGGAAAGACCTGGATGTTTAATCATCGCCAGGCATGTTTGTTTAGTCGTGATCAAAGTTGCATTATGGAATGGGTCTAAATGTTTAGTCATGGACAGATCTGGAAATCTAGCCTTGGTAAGCTATGTTGATCAGTGACGGACAGGTCATAATATCTAGCCATAGAAAGATCAAGCTATGTAATCATGTAGACATTGGTGTCTAATTAAGGACACATATGGATGTCTACCCATTGAGAGAAATGGCGCTTTGGTCTAGTCTCGGCAGACCATAGCCATAAGTCAAAACTTCGTGGCAATAGAAATAAACGCCGGACTTCCCCACAGTCTCAGAAATCAGTAATTAAGGCTTTTTTTTTTTTTTTTGGTGCTTTCATTTTATTGAAAGGCCTGCTAAATGTTCCATGACGTCAGCGTTGGCGATGTTTTCCTTTCGTTAGTTGTCGCTGACGAAACAAAGACTGATTGCGTCATTGGCCGAATGTCACCAGTGTCAGTCACTTCAGTTTTTTCTGCTTTTAGATTTAGATTTTAGATTTGTTCTGAGCCATGCTGCTGTAGTTGGAAGAAAGATACTAATAAATGCGAATTTTGGAAGGGTTTACTATCCTATTTCGTCCAGAACAGCTTTACGAGTTTTCACATTCTCTACAACTTATGATTGCTTTCTAAATTATCATTTCAACATCTTCTTCATTCTTAGGGTTGTTCAGTCCGATGTTTCACTTTTTAATCTAATATTTTAATTTTATAATCGTCTATTATTTAAGTGTATTTTCAATAAATACTTTTACAAAATATTTCATGTTGTTTTAATGTATTGTTTTCATTTTCGTTTCAATGTAATATATTGTATATGATTCATTAGCTATCAGGCTAAGGTTTTCAGGTTTTTCAATTAGCTTCAAGTTCTGGTTTTTCAATCCAATTTGTAATACTTTAGTTCTTCACTTAAGGTTTTCAGTTTTATCAATCCAATTTGTAACATTTTGATTTTCAGGTTTATCAATCAGCTTAAAGTTCCGATTTTCAATCCAATTTGTAATACTTTAGCTCTTCAGCCTAAGATTTTCAGGCTTATCAATTCAATGTGTAATACTTTAGCTCTTCAGCTTAAGGTTTCAGGCTTTTCAATCCAACTCGTAATGATTCAATTGTCAATCCAATTTGTAATACTTTAGCTCTTAAGCCCATGGTTTCAGGTTTCTAAATCCAATTTTTGTTAACAAATTTCTAAGCCAAAGGTTTTAAGGTTTTTCACTCTTAACAACACGTCTTGCTGAACTTGTCATCGAGAGCGATCATGCGTAACCTCGACTCAGACTCACGCACTGACCTTTGAACTTTTAGGTAAGGATAAACAAATTCTCACCCAGTCGGACACTCTCACACGTACACACGCATGCTCCCACATATATGCGCGCGCGCACAAGCTCATACACACACACGCACGCATACGTACAACAGACGCTGGTACACGCAGACAAACGTACACACACATAACAACATAAATAACAGAAGACAGCAACTATTTCTCAAGTTACTTTTCATCGAAACGACAGATCTTCATAGCCGCAGAGATGCTGAGTAAGGTTTTTAATTTTTCAGGAGTCTGGGGGCGGTTGTTTTGTTTGTTGTTTAATGAGACGTTCATTGACTGGTCCAGACATTAATTCATCTCATACATATTTCTGTTTTTAAAAGTGCTATGTTGTATTTATTTTCTTTTTAAATTTCATTTGAAATACTCACTGATGCGTTTTTCCTGTCTGTAGGTGATCTGATTCTCTCAACCGTCACACGCCGGCAGAAAATATGATCTTATTATTAGGCCCTCTTTGTATTGTCGCGTAGAACAGTTTGAGCCATTCACGCTTTGTCAGCTCTGAACATATTGCGATGATTTACATGTTGCGTTTCGCCGGTCCGCGAAATCAACGAACCTTGAAAGGGGAGGGGGGTGTAAGCAGAAATTTAATTAAATTAATCACAATCACGTTGCTGCTAGTACTGTGCTCGTGACGTGCCGCAAGCTTGTAAACTTACCAATATTTGCTATCTGTCATGACGTGCCGCAAGCTTGTAAACTTACCCACACTTGCTACCTGTCATGACGTGCCGCAAGCTTGAAAACTTACCCACATTTGCTACCTGTCATGACGTGCTGCAAACTTGAAAACTTACCCACATTTGCTACCTGTCATGACGTGCTGCAAGCTTGAAAACTTACCCACATTTGCTACCTGCCATGCAAGAACCGAAAAAGTTGTATGTGGTTCTTATAGAGTGATGTAAATCTGTTTGATAGACTGTTTGATCGCTACAAGTATAACTACTGTTCTTTAAATATATTAATATATTTCAATTGCTTTTGAATTACTAATTGTTAGATACAAATTTGTTTGAAATACATTCTGCTAAATACAAATTTGCTTCAATTAATGAATGATAAATAAAAATTTGTTTGAATTAACGTTTGGTGAATACAAATTTGTTTGAATTAACATTTAATAAATATTTGTTCAATTAACGTTTGGTAAACACACATTCCTTTGAATTAATGTTTGGTAAATAGAAAATTTACTTTGAAACTTAACCTAGACGTTAGGATGTCATAACGTCTGCTAAACGAGAACATAACGTAAGCTACCCGAACCTTCTAGCAAACGATCTTGACAAGTACTTTCGACCTTGTTTAGAATCGCAGGAAAATTATCTTGGAAGCCTTAGTGCACTAGAAAAATCGTTAACCTCGACAGGTGGACGCACAAAGATCGAACAGTACACTGTCCGAGCCGAATGGTTAAAATCTACGCCGCACTGACCTTTAGGTTGGAACGAAAAGATACTTTTCTCACGGTTTCTAGGCTTGAAGAGAAAATATTGTGTCTGGATCTCATCATTTAGACATAATTAATAACATGCCCTAGTAATCACTGCAGTCCTAAATAGACCGGCTGTTTTCGAATGAGCTTTCGAACAAAGCGCCATTTAATTATAGTTTTTAAATATCTCAGATAATGTTGCTAGTTATCTCCCTTCTGTATGCATGGGAATACTAAAATCTAGCTCACGGGAAACAAAGAATCTAATTATAATTATAGGTCTTTAAGCGAGAAACCACAGAATGCTGTTCTAAAATGTCATTGCAGTTGAACGATAATAACTCTGTTGAAAGCGTTAACAAATTTAACTGGTTTGGTCACTGTTTTCTTTTCTTTTATCAGTGACTAAAGCAGATTGGATTGGGAAGTAATAGGATCAGTTCTCTCCCTTTATATATAATATTAACATAGCATATTAACTTTTCATTTTGTAGACCCTTGTGAAACTTGAGTCCTTGAATATAATAGCTTTACTTTACATGTAAAACGTGAAGTTAATGTCCTTCATTCTATTAATTATCAAGAAAAAATGCAATTTGGAAGATAGATAGATAGATAGATAGACAGACAGATAGATAGATAGATAGATAGATAGATAGATAGATAGATAGATAGATAGATAGATAGATAGATAGATAGATAGATAGATAGATAGATAGATAGATAGATAGATAGATAGATAGATAGATAGATAGATAGATAGATAGATAGATAGATAGATAGATAGATAGATAGATAGATAGATGGATGGTTGGATGGAGGGATGGAGGGATGGATGGATCAACTCACAAAGTAGCAGATTACTTTCCCCGAGTGTCAGCATCAATGCTCTTTTACATTTTTTTCATTCATCACGAACATCGTCATTGAAAACTGAGACCACTGTCGAGAATATTACATTACCAAATTGACGCTTCTCCCTCAGAGCGTACAAAACCCACATCCATGAACTCAGTGGGACAAGAAAGGGACGAAACTCTTACAAATGTCGTCTGGCGAGGGGGAACAAATCTCTCCCTTCCTTTCTCCATTCAGACCGCCATTCCTTGCTCAAAGGGTCCTTCCGTCTCTTCTGGAAGCAAAGATGAAAGAAGAATTAATTTGGCAGAAGGGGGCGACAAACCAAGCGTTCTCGATGCTGGAGCGAAAATCTGGCGAGCACAAGAAATGGCACAGCTGTGAGAAAAAATCGGGCTGCTTGGAAGGGGTGAGTGGGGTTGTGGTGGATTGGATAGTGAAATGATTGTGAAAGTATGTTTTAATTTATATTTTGTGAGGGTTTTGTTGGTGTGGAGTGGTAATCTTGTCTTGTTATTCAATTGTAGTTTGAATTTCATTTTATAAAAGTAACACAGCAATTTTGTATTAATTTTATTACAGAAAAACATCCATTAAACCTGACATGAAAATATTATATTAAAGAGATTTTTTTCTTTGAATAAAGCAAAGTATGTAAAGTTACAACACTATTAATTTTTACGAAACCTACACTGTTTGCGGGGTTTTTGTATCTTCATAGGACATTGCATTGTAAACTGAATTCCAAAATGATATGCCTGCTTTAGTTATCTGACATTGAATGTTACCAAGTATCTTTTAGGCAGCAATTGTGGTAGCTTTAACACAATTTTGGTTTAAAAAGAAGTATTTTATTTTACAAGAACAACATTTCAGGGACGTAGCGTGCAATTTATTTTCATTGTTTTTTACTTCGTGCAGTCTGTCCTCGTTCAGCTTGACTTAATTATACTTGACTTCTTTCAGCACATCTTGATTCAGCCTGAATTCATTCAGTTTGGCTATCTGCAAATAGTAATGCATCATTTTAACTTATTGTTCTCTTAAATATTCTGTTAACTATGTATAGCAATACGCTTTATCAACTAGATCAACGCTAATGCCCGTTGTTGCAATTATTGCTAATGAAGTCTGAATATTTCATAATTTCCTCAAACTTTTCTATGGAAAATTTGCAGTAAGCCGTACTGCTCGGTACCATCTCTGGCTTAACACTCTTCCCCTTAGCCACCAGGGAACTCTGTGCTTGCAGCAAGATTCCTTATAATCGTTCACTACCAGAGAGAATCGTGTTTTCAACACCATGCACGCCAAACACAGAGAAATACACACAGCTAGGGATGATGGAAACAGTGCTGTAATCATGCCAGTTACTGGGTGTGTAAAATGGCGTCCTGTGTGTCTATCCAAGCGCACAGTCTGCTCTCCCTCTCAGCCTTAATTTTCCAACGGCTTGCTATGCATCGATTACCCAAGACATGACGTTGACAAGACATGTTTCTTGTCGGGAGCGAGGGGTGGGGGTTGAGAATGGTAAGGTGGTAATAGTGGATAACGGTACCAAGTGCCTTAACGTTTTTGTTTGTCGAGGTATTGTGTGTGGGTATGTGTACATAAGTACGTGCGAGTATGTTATTTTAATCGTTTTGTGTGTGTACATTCGTGTGTGTCTACTTGTATCTGTGTGAT